>PVHP010015867.1:0-36290 GCA_004024765.1 Zapus hudsonius | reverse complement strand
TGTGTATATTTGTTAACCTACTCTGATCACACTCTCCGTTTGAAATTGTGCTTGTATTTTTCAGGATGCAATGAGAGAGCTGGGGACCATCTAACCCTACCAACCAACCATAGGCAGATACCTGAGATTCTGGCAAGAGAGGAGCCACCACAGTCATACCGTGGAGGATCCATATTGAACCCCGCAGAGAATGACAGGAGGATCGAGGGACCCACAGCCACAGACATTCAATCTACACAGGATAAGCCAGTGAGACAGAAACCAACGATCTTCAACACAAAGTCCCCTAAACTCACAACCTTAAAGGAGCCTTAATTCTCATCCACCACGACTCAGGGAACTATGCGGAAGAGGGGGCAGAAAGATTGTAAGAGCCGTGCTGGGGGAGACTATCCAGAGGCATGGCACCCTTCAGTAATAACACACTTGGGACAGGAGGACCGGGCTGAGTACTAGGATATCCAGAGTCCCCTGCCACAAGGACTGATCCAGACGGCCCACGGAGGAGAATATCCAGCTGATTGGGGATGGGGAGGGGGGCATTGGGAATTTTGGATAACAACTCATTGTTTGGCCACTGAATAATGTAACTCATTATGGACAATAAATACATATTTAAGATTTTAAAAAAAATAAAGTCAATATGTACAGAATCAGCTTGCAAGCTTCTCCACCAGGCTCAGTACAATGGAGGAGAAACAGATGGACTTTGTTAAAACAGTAAATGAGTTAAAGGCAAACCAAAAATCAGAGGAGTTTAAGAAGTAGCTGGATAAACTAAATAAAGACATAATCAAATACAAGAATGAGTACAAGGAAGCATATTAAGTAAGACAACCTTTGAAATGAAAATGCAACTCAACAAAGAGATGGAGACAATGCAAAAAGCTCTATTGGAAAAACGAAATCAAATGGGGATATTTAAAACATCCCTAGAATCCCTCACTACCAGAGTTAATAACCTGGAAGATAGAACCTCAGACATGGAAGACAAAGTAGAAGAAATAGATCAGGATAACAAAACCTTGGATAAGATAAAAAAAAAGCATGCAAAAAAATATGAGGGAACTCCACCCTCAAACAACCAAACCTCTGGATCATGGGGAAACCAGAGGGGGAAGAAATTGAGGCCAAGGGCATAAACAATATATTCAAGAAAATTTCCCCATTCTTGCAAAAGAGAGTCTCATTCAAATCCAGGAAGCACACAGAACACCAAACAGGCAGGAGCAAAGTAGCAACTCTCCAAGACATATCATAGTAACCCCCCTAAATACTGAAAGCAGAGAGAAGATTCTAAAAGCAGCAAGAGAAAAACAAATAATCACATATAAAGGTATATCCATCAGAGTAACAACATATTTCTCCATGGAAACCATGAAAGCAAGAAGGGCTTGGAATTGAGTACTTCAAAGCCTAAACCACTATGGCTTTAAACCCAAACTAATGTACCCAGTGAATCTATCCCTCATGGAGGAAGGAAAACCTTTCATGATAAAAACTAGCTCTACAAATATATGGACACAAAACCAAACCTACAGAGAATATTCCATGAAATATTCTACATAGAACAGTCAAACAACCAACCCCAAGAGCCTTCTAGAGAGCCATGATAACAAAGTGAAAATGATCAAAGCAACACGAGAGGCATCAAATCCCATAAACACTTCACCATGACAGGGATTAAATCAAGTCTCACAATTATAACTTTGAATATTAATGGTCTTACTTAATTCTCCCATAAAAAGACACAGGCTAGCTGGCTCCATCAGAAAAGTGGAGCTTCCATTTGATGCCTTCATGAAACTCATCTAACCTCAAAAGACAAAAACCCCCTCAGGGTAAAAGGATGTAAACTGATCTTTCAAGCAAAGGAAAACAAAAAAGTGGGTGTGGCTACATTAATATCTGACAGAATAGACTTTAAACAGAAGGAAATAAAAAAGGACAATGAAAGACACTTCTTACTCAACAAGGGAACAATTCAACAAGAGGATATCACGATCTTACATGTGTATGCACCAAATACAGGTGTACCACATTTCATAAAGCAAAACTTAATGGAAAACAAAACAAAAATAAACTTCAACTCCATCATAGTTAGAGATTTTAATACACCACTATCATCTCTAGACAGATCATCCAAACAGAGGATCAGCAGGGAAAAAATAGAGCAGGGTGAATTGGTCATATGCTACTCACCCATGATTAACTTGGCTGAAATCTTTCCCACTTGATTTACACTGCCAACAAACTCTCTACCTCTATGCTGAGCCCTGAGCTTGCACTGTGGGCCTGAGGGGAAAGCCCAGTGATTCTCACTCTGCTTGTGGTGCTTACCCCAATGCACTTGGCCTCCTGGTCAAGCTCTTGAATACCCACCTTGGCAAAAGGTGAGACCCTATTGCTGATGACACCACAGATTGTCATCATACAACACTGAGAGACCCTGCTTAATCAAGAAAGGTATCCAGCCCCCAGATTGCAGCATGTGTAGTGCTGGAAAGCATTACACAAGCTGCCAGGGGAAAATGACTAAAGACATTCTGAGAAAGCAGATGTCATCAATATACAACAGTGAATAATGCTATGAGAATAATGAAGACTGGTAGAGACCAGTAATGCCAAGAAGTGCTCACCCATGCAATAGTGGCACTAAACCTGGGTGGGTAATCAACGACTTTTTATTTGGCTAAGAGATCCACTCAGAGGCAGGTAACCCTTCTCTGGAACTAGGAACATGGCAATTCCATATGAAAACCAAGAATCTGGGCTCCAAGGAAAATGCCCACTAACCAGACATCTACAGAAAGGCTATACCCATTAGAATGTCCACAGATTAACAACGTTTGTCTCATTTAACCTATACTGATCTCACCCTCCATTGGAAATTTTGTTTGTATGTTTCTGAAGCCAGTGAGAACTGTGGACAACTCAATCCCACCAACAGGACCAGAGGTGTTACCTGTCACCCTGGCAAGAGATGAACCACCCCTAACTTATGATATACAGCCCAATGAAACCTTCAGGGAAGTGGTGAGATGAGCAAGAGATCTACCTCCAAAGCAAATCAGATAACCTGTGAAAGGATAATGTAGAGAGACACTGAGGATACCCAACACAATCTAGAGCAGAAATCCAGAGATTCTTAATATCTTAACAGTAGAGCAGACCTAAAACTCACCCACCATGACTCAGGGATCTGAGTGGAAATGGGGTCAGAAGTTTGTAAGAGCCATAGCGGGAAAGAGAGAAAGAAATCTGGCTGCCTCTGGTACAATCCATAACCCTCTATCCCATGGAATGGTCCAGTAATCCCATGTAGGAAGGCCCCCAGAGGGGTGGGAACAGGACGAAGGGAAATGGGGATACCACCATAAGACTTGCTCATGAAATGTATCTAAGTATTTTAATAAATATTGAAAAAAAGAGAAAGGAAGAAATAAGCAAGAAAAGAGCAAAGAGTATCCAATAGCCTTAATTTAAATTAGATTCCCCCTGACCTCCCACAAAACATGTTCATGAATTTATCATTGGCTGGAATGTGTTACCATTACTATGCATCAGCACTGACCTGGGCTGCATATACCTACCTACATATGGAGTGTTGCACAAATAAGGGCCAAGAAGAAAACTGATACTTCCTGAAACATATATTTTTTTCTATAACATACAAAGTTCTCTTTCTCTTATTTTCATTTTTTCCCCTACTACAGAATGTGGTCATTCTTGCTTATCTCTTCTCTGGATGTAACAGTAACACATTCAGAGGGTCATTGCAGATTTTTTTTGTATCTTAGTTTAATAACATTTCTAATTTCTCTCAATTATATCTGAAAAATTAATACACAATAGTTCTTCTATGTTCAAATTCATTCTTTTTTTCTGCATGTCATGGTATAATAATTTATTATGTACAGGATTAAAAAAGACTGATCATCATTGTAATATCGGGAATTTTATGGTCATCTTTATACTTCTCTGCATTTTCCAATTTTCTTCAATAAATATGTTACAGTTTAATCAAAAGAAACTAACCAAATATAATGAAAAATAATAGAGTATTAAAAATAGCAATTAATGCAACATAGACCAAAATGAACAAGATAAAAAAGTAATGAGAGATTTCTAAGAAAAAAATATCTGATAAATACTAGAAATGTGTCATAAAATATTATTCAAACAAGAATGTATTCAATTGAAAAATCTTAATAGTGGCTGGGGAGATAGTGAGACCTGAGTTCAGATCTTCACATCCACATAAATGCCTGGTGGGTGGGCAGCCATCTGTTCTCTCAGCCAACAGATAACAGAGACAGTAACACCCTGGAGAAAGAGGTGAGCTAGACTAGCTGAATCACTGAGCTCCGGACTCAAGTGAGAGACCCTGCCTCAGAAGAAATAAAGAGGAGGGAAAACTTGATGCCAACCTCTGGCTTCCACACTCACATATATGCATGTGCACAGCTCAACACACACATACCCCTACACACACACACACACACACACACACACACACACACACACGAAATCCAAAATAGCATGATAAATTAAAATAAAAATAGTACTGATTGCTGATTGCAACAAACAAAGGTCATATGAAACCGTGTAATATGTTCCTATTCCTCTCTGATTTCCCTGAATTAGGCCAAATATATCCTAAGGCAAGAGACTAGTCATAGAGCCAGACTATAATTCTTAGAGGACTGAAGTCACAGCCAAATCCATATTTCTCAGTCACATGCTAGCAGAAATGCTGATTCAGTCTCCTATATGAGTCTCATTAGGGTATTGGCAAATCCCATATATCCTCATCATGACTACACACTCATCTAACATCTAATCAATGAATGGTCTCCTTCTCTTATGACCTGAGGTGTAGCATCACTCAAGTTACCATTGCTTCTCCTATCATTATTGGCTAATTAAAATATTTGGCATAGTTGTCTACAGAATGCCTTAGGGCCTACTCACAGAAAGTTCTTAGATTAATGAACAGATGATGTGTTTTCTGGCATTGGCCCTCTTGCATTGCCAGCTTTCTGTTTATTTATAATTAATTAATTAATCTGAAAGGAGAGAGAGATGGAGAATTGGATGAACCAGGGCCTCTAGTCACTGCAAAGGAACTCCAAATGCATTCACCATTTTTTTTTTTTTTTTTTGCATCTGGCTTTACGTGGGTACTGGGGAATCAAACCCAAGTAGTTAGGCTTTCAGGTAAGTGCCTTTACAATTCAGCCATCTCTCCTGCCCCACATTTTCAACTTTTAGTGTTGGAACAGCCTCCATAAAATCCTGGGAAAATCATTTCCTTGGACTTCTTCTATTTCTTAAACACACACACACACACACACACACACACACACACACACACACACACACACACACAAACACACTAAATAGAAATTTCATCCTGTTGCTCCAAATATCCCCGCTAATTCCAAATACTCCCAAAATCAAATCTCCTCCCAAGATCTTTCCCATGAATTCTAGAGACTATGTGTCAATTAGGGATCTCAAATTAAGTTTACTCCAAACAATACTCCTAGCAACCCCACCACTGCGTCTGTGGTGGTTTGAATTAGGTACCCCCCATAAACTCATGTGTTTGAATGCATGGTCCTCAGCTGGGATTAAATAGAACCTTGCAGGAGGTGTGTTGCTAGGGAAGGTGTTCGGGTGTTATAGCCAGCTTCCACTAGCCAGAGCTCAACTCACTCTCATGCAGGTGTTTTTTACCTGCTGTGGCAAGATTGTGATGTCCAGTCTGCTCATGCCATGCTTTCCCCAGCCATCATGAAGTTTCTCCTCAAAAATATAAACTAAAATTTTTCCTCTTATCAGCTGGTTTTGATTGGATGTTTTGTCCCAGCAATGAGAAGGGAATTACAACAGCCACCAAAATTGGAGTGCTCCGTAGATCAGTATATATTCCCCCAGTTACTCAGACCTGAAGCTTGAAACCATACGTGACCATGCCTCTTTTTGTTGCCATTTACCCAGATGATGGTTCGACTCATGCGCTCTGTTTGCTAAGCACATCTTAACTATGCCTGCTTATCATACTATCTGGTCACTCTGCTACAAACCACCACATAGGTCTCATTTCTCCGATTACTATTATTGGTCTCCCTACATTACAGTCTCTTTTTCTGTTCAAGACAATCTTTCTAAAATATGTTGGATCTTGTCACTTCCTACTCCCAACATTTCCATACCTACTGAGTTCTTTACAAGTAAATCCTAACACCTTAGATGATACAATTCTCCATTGACTCTCAGTTCCCTTTATCTTCTCCTTACCCCTTGTGTGCTAGATCCCCTTTACTCCAGCACCTCACTCTTTTAGAATATTCCAAGCACATTCTTGTTGCCTTTGGCCATCATGATTATAAGACCCATTTCTTTTTCCATGCCTCAAATACCTCATATTAGAGAGAGCTTTCCTAATTACCAATCTGAAATATTACTTCTCACTGTCTCTCTACTCTGCTTAAATTTTCTCCAAAGCCCTCATAACCAACTGACATGTGTATTTGTTTGATTATTGTGTATGCCTCCCAACCAAAAATTGTGCAATGCAAGATCAGGGGTGTGTATCTCTTCGTTCACTGCTGTTCCCAGAATATGGATAGGACCTGACTGCTGGTATTACTCAGTCCATGTGGGTTGGAGGTGAATGGATACTTCTAACTAACCACTTTATTTTTAATTCTATTTGTCTCACATCATTTTGAGACTGCTTTCATTGTTATAATTAGCATTCTCAATAGGCTCATTTCTGCCAAGCAGGTGTATACATATATTTATATATATGCATATGAATATAGATGTGTATACATATATGGGTATATATACCTTAAAATATAATGTATTTTGTAAATTCCAATAAATTTTTGTGCTGTACCTTTACCAATGTCATATATATGACATTGGTAAAAAATATATAGTATATATTCATATATATACATATTATACATATATAGTATATATATATATATACACTAATGACTCCTATAAACTAAACTGTTGATATGTTTTATTTATGGAAAAAATATCAAAATCATAGTGTTTTGATTTAGGTCATCTTTGCCATTTGGGGGCTGTTTTCCTATATCTCAACATTTAGTATTCTAATAAAAATGTCACCCAAAGATCAAACACTGTGATCTTCCTGAATATACCAATTAACACCTTGAAACACAAGGCAATTCATCTCACTGCTAGGTTTGGCACTATTACATAATCTTTGCCTGTTGCATGCATAATGCTTTGATAAACTCTGTTTAGCACATTCTCATTAAGATTGTAAATGCTAGTAGCTTTAAAGCACATAGATATAAATATACACAGTCATGTTTAAGTGCAATCATTAAGATATCTTTTGGGGAAATAATAGAAAATGTAGAGAATGTAGTTGTTTTCTATTAGTGATTTCTTACACATAATAATAAAATTATCCATTTATCCAATGGAAGAGAATTTTAAAATTAACTTGAAACATCTTTTGCATCTCTCAACCCCATCCCTTCCTCCACATTTTGGTTTGTGTCTGCTTTCCAGTGACAACCTAATATTTGATTATAACAGGGTTAGTTCTATAAGATGTCTGCCTTTCTGTTTATGGAGCATTCCCGTACACACACATTGAGCATCTTGGTCTCTTTATTCCTCATTTTCCTTTAACCCAGCAGCTACCTCATTTTATCATTTCCCTGGACTTACTACTGATCATATCCTGTATTAATTGTCCTCTCTTGTCCTCATTATCACCTATGAATAATACAGTAATGAGGTTTTTCTTCATATTCCTTGACTTTTATGTTGTTCTATAGTGATTTCATATAATCACACTTAAACTAACACCAGCATAGTAAATAAGAACAAAAATGTGTACCTCAATATCTGATTTCATCTCTGTGACTAATGAGATGCCAAACTCAAGTTCAATATGACTAAAATAGGGAGGACATAATGTGTCCTCTCAAATATTCTCCAAATTTGGCTTCCCAATCTGCATTATTTATTCATTTCTAGACTTCTCCAACTTATAAGTCTTACATATTTACATCTTGTCTTGAAAATTACCAGTTTATAAACAAGAGTTATTAACAACAGTGTAAAAATAACAGTTTATTTCAAATTGGTTAATTTTTAATTATAAATTACAGAGTTGAGCTTAAATAAACCCATAAAATTATTTCAAATACTATAACTATAATAAAACAACATACAATTATAAGCAAGAAAATTAGACTTAATTACTACACTATCAAGGTAGATTAAGCTAGAATAAAATTTTCAGATCTTATTGATTGCGCTCCCCTTGGCTCTAAAATATATGCTTACCTCTCATCTTGTTAACTGAAACATGTTTTCATATAAACTTCCATAATTACCTGCTACCCACTGGGTATTAAAGCTTGTTCACTAATCCCTCTCAGTTGTACAGTATTTACAATTTAAAATCGCTAGTAGCAAGTCATCAGGCCATGTACACACAGATTCTTAGGATGGTTGTTAGCCTTGCATGTCACATAGTTCAGAGGGAGGTCAGCACTATATAATAGGTGTGCCAACCCCTGGAAAATTGTTAGCTCTGATGACCTCAGATGTTTCTAGAGAAGAACATTAAGAAAAATAGCTCAATTCAAAACATCCTCACAGTCATTCAAGGAGTAGGTGTTCTAAAGTGGTGTTGGAAATAGTGAGATTTTATTTCTCTGCATGTATGTAAATATATATATGTATGTATATATATATAGAGAGAGAGAGAGAAAGAGAGTTTAGTAGCAAAAACTTTATATTTCTGGACAGAGGTAGATGTTAGAATATTTTTTCATAAGGCAATTAGTATTTCTTTTAAGGTAACCATGTTATAGTCAATAAACCTAATATATATATCGAAGTATCTTCATCTTGTCAAAATTCTTGGGACTCATTTTTCTCATCTGATAAATGAAGGAAGGAGAAAAGCTCATTCAAAATAATACTATAGTAATAATAAACGACAAATAATCAACTGAGTGCCTGCTTTAGGACAAGCAAATGCTAAATCTTTGCAGCAATTTTTAAAATTTGTAGCAATCTTTTTGAAAAAGAGACTACTTTTCCTCTGATTACAATGCTAAATTGAAACCCAGAGTTAGATACATTTCCTAAGGGACATAGCTATTTTGTGGACTTTTGGATGTTGCCTACAATCTCTCTCAAAGTAGGAACTCTTAAGTCCTCAGCTGTAACACTTCCCAGTGTCCCACCACCCCATCATTTCTGTCTCTATTAAATAGAAATGGAAATGTTTCCTGTTTTCTCATTATTCACTGAAACACTTAGACCTTTCCCTTTAACTATGAAACCAATGGTCGTTGTTTAAATTAAAGAACTTGGCAAAGGACCAATACATGGAAAGTTTTCATTCACTGAAAGTTCTGAAATTGATGTTAGATGATGTTAAATTAATAAATCTCATCATTCCAAGAGAACAATCACATGGCTATTAAGAAAAAAACAAAATGCAGCACACCCTCATGCAAAATATTTACATCTGAATAGTAGTTCAAACGTTGACATTGGAAATACTTGCAATTGAAAGTTCTAGATTTCCAAAATATTCAAATACATAATTGTTAGTCTTAAAGAATATTAATATCATATTAAGTCTATTAAATTTAAAGGTATCACAAATAATATACAACATGTTGAATATGTCTTAATTGAAAAAAAATGTTTTCCATAATAGTTAGGATTGTTCTTTTTTCTTGTTAGAATTGACACAAAGATAATGATAACCAATTTTAATGTTATTTAGTTTTTGTTCCTGAATAACAATATGGAATTCTGGCCTTAACTCTGATTACAAATCTTATTCTGATTCTAATTTTATCTTAACACACTTTGTCTTATATAATACTAAGATTATTTTATTAAGGAAGTATAAATAGTGAAAATATTGGTCAAATCCAACAGTTAATAATTTAGGGTTTAAAATTATGTTTATTCACAAAAGCTTTTAAAGAACTTATACTGTAACTTAAATCTTCAATATTAATTAGAAAATATTGTCTTCAGATATATGCATATATATGACATTGATATATATTTCATATATATGCATATATATGATATGGTTATATATTTCATATCTTTAAGTCCCTTACAAAGTGCTTCTAATTTCAGCAAAATGAAAACATAAAAAGTAATGATTGTTTAAAAAAAGACTCTTCTTCTCTCTCCTTCTTAGCTCCCTTTCTCTCTCTCTTTCTCTCTCTCTCTCTGTGTTGGCAAATAAGTAATAAATAATTTTTAAGTGCTCAGAGATTGCTCAGTGGCTAAAGGATCTTGCTTGCAAAGCCTGACATCCTGGGTTTGATTCCCAGGTACCCACATGAAGCCAGATGCACAAAATGTCACATATATCTATCTATCTGGAGTTCATTTGATGTGGCAAGAGACCCTGGCCAACCCATTTTCATTCTCTCTCTCTCTCTCTCTCTCTCCCTTTCATTGCAAATAAATAATAAATAAAAACCCAAATAAATGCTCTTCATGTCTAGAGATTCTTGAAGGTTCCCTTTCTACTGTCTACATGTTGACTATGTTCCCATTTTCTTCAAAACCCACACATGTGACTTTCATGTTCTTATCACTCATTTTGGCCTGGTGCCAAAATGCCAAATGGTTTCAGTGTTTTGCAAAACACTGTTCACAACCAAGTCTCTAAGATCTCTACATCTTTTTGAACCAGTTTCACACTAGATTTTGATTGATGAAGGCCCTTGCCTTTCCTCCTGATCACTTGTTCTAATTACTCTCTTCTTGTCAGGATCTCAAAATCTTGCAGTCTCAAATCGTACACGTTTTAGCTGCACAGCCTCACATCTTCAAATCTTGACTACCAAGATACTTCTCAGGAAAAGATGCCAGAAAGTAAAATGTCCACCCTCCATCAGAAGGAGGCTTGGTGCAATGGGAAGTGTCGCAGTCAGCACACGTCCCGCTGGGATGGATCTTCAAATCAGGCACAATTTGGGGGAGGAAAGTATTTATTGAAACTACAGATTGAGGGGAAGTTCATTAACAGCGAAAGAGGTTGGTCCTCTTTCATAGGTCCAAGCAGAGAGAGAAACCCATCACCAACCCATACACACAGAACAGGAAACAGGCAGGAGGGCCAAGGAGAGAATGTCTTCCCTTTATATAGACTTACGGTGGGGTCTTACAACCCTTCCCCAGACTTAATGGCTTCCTGAGTCTCTGGAATTTCCTTCCTGCACTGCCCACACAGAAAATGATGTTTACTTCCACCTTCTTTGAGCTTCTTTACATCTTCCCCTTGCTGAGAGGCTGCCTTCCTGTGAACATCCTCAGAGACCCACCAAGATAATTAAAAAGATCCAAGTTGACAACAAAACCTAACCATCACAGGAAGTTTCACCAGCAGTGTCTGTTAGAATTAAGTCAGATCACAAATAAGCTGGGAATTCATCCAGGGCAAATGCCGTAGTTTAAAAAAAAATTAAAAGGAACTCTTTAGGGCAATAGTATGACAATAAAAATAAATAGAGTTGTAACTTGTAACATAATAGATGTGTTCATTTGCTCCATCACAGCCAGTGTACCTTTAATAAACCTAAAAGAATTATTACACAAGAGAAAATTATAGTGAAAGTAAGAGCTACAAAATGGAGGAATACCAGAAAATATGACAGAAGATTGGATAGAAGTCTCAGAAACAAAAATGTTAAAAAGATCTTTATAGCTGGTAAAAGGAAGATGTTGTCATCAACCACATGCTGCTGGGATGAATCTCCAAACCAGGCACAGTTTTGGGAGGAAAGCACTTATTGAAGTAACAGATCCAGAGGAAGTTCCATAATGGTGAAAGGGGCTGGTCCCCTTTCACAGATCCAAACAGAGAGAGAAAAACCCATCATCAGCACCTCAAGCAAAGCACACTCAAAACCCTAATTAGCAAACAGCAGGGTCTCCAGACTTGAGCTCAGACTGCTTTTTGCATATGTATAGCTGGAATTTTAGAAACACCTTAGGGCTGGACCTAGGATCAAGCCAAGGTGACATATCCCCCAGCCAGGCAGCTGAACAAAAACTTTGGTAAACTCTTGAATCTATTGGGGGACATCCATTCAAAATTAGGATTACACAGAAATAGTTAATTTCAATAAAGATATGTTTTCACTTCTTTTAAAAGACTTTCATAGGGCTGGAGAGATGGCTCAGTGGTTGAGGCACTTGCCTCCAGTGCCTGGGGCCCAGGGTTCAGTTCCCCAGTGCCCACATGTGCCAGGCCCACGAGATGGTGGCCCTGGCGTGCTCTCTCTCTCTCTCCCTCTCCCTCTCTCTCTGTATCTCTGCTTTAAAATGAATAAATATTAAAAAAATTACAGCCTTTAAAAAATTTAAAAAAAAAAAAAGACTTTCATAGTCTTCCTTTCCATTTTGAAAAATATTCTCAACCTTATTTTCTACCAATTTAATCCTAAATAGGAAGTAAGTATAGATTCCCAACGAGAAGGTATTTCTACATCTGTAGAAATATATTTTGCCCTTGAAATATTATGTTCTCTTTAATATTATCAAAGACTTAAAAAAATCTTCTTTTGAATGGAAACCCCAGTAACAATTGTTTTTTTGTTCTTTCATAAAAAAAGAATTTATTCAATCAGTCCCAATTCATCAAAAAGGATTGAAATTGTGTCAACTTTGTCTCTACTGACCTTCATGTTTGAG
This sequence comes from Zapus hudsonius, assembly GCA_004024765.1. Lineage (NCBI taxonomy): Eukaryota > Metazoa > Chordata > Mammalia > Rodentia > Dipodidae > Zapus > Zapus hudsonius. The sequence goes on along the minus strand of PVHP010015867.1, from coordinate 23,537 downwards.
ATTGGGTGTGCTCTTATAACAGATTTCTCCTGAGATTTTGGTGTCAGTTGTAATTTCCAGGAAGAGAGAGAGTGAGGCAGGGAGAAAGAAACACCTTCAGCAAATACACATAGATAAGGCCCTGCACTGTCTTTCAGGTTACTGTTGTATGATGAAATGAACACTGAATGAGTCAGTTTAGGTTGAAATCCCTCATCTTCAACTTTCCAACTGATTCCAGACAAAATGCTTAAGTTTTCAACCTCAACGTCTTCACTGAAAGAAGGAAAACAGTGATGCCCACAAAATAAAACATAATGTAGTTGATAAACAATCAAATATTCAACCTCAATAGTAATCAAATGCATAAAATTATATATCTATTGAATTGCCTATCACCTCTGCTAATACCATCACTATTAGTGAAAGAATTTCCATAAACTGTTGGAAACAAATGCTATGTCTTTCAAGGACCTTGAATGGGCCGATGAAGCATAGCTTAGCAAATCACTTTCTAGGACTATACTTAAAAGGAAATTATTTGAAAAATACAAATTACTTTCACAAAAAAATAGTTATGAAAACTATAATGGAAAAAGTATTGCTATTGTTGTAAGGAGCCTCTCTGGGTGTCCTAAAGGCAGCCTAAAATCCCACACAGGCCTTAACAGGATTATGTAGGGTGAGAAACCATCTGACCTTACCAACAGAATTCTCCATACCTCATGAGCTATGGGTAACCCAAACCTAATATCTATGTATTTATACCCCATGAAAGAAGAACACTATTCTTTATATCCCAGGCTATTTCATTGCAGTTTTTAAAACAATGTCCTGTTCAATTCCTATATCTGAGATTCAATCTACTTCTCAAAAATATGGTTAAGAATTTTTTAATAAAAGCACTTGTCCAGTCGACATGAAACCAGACAATTTATTCCATTACCTCACTTGCAGAAGTAAAGAATTAGTTTTATACTATTGGTATTTTGCTAAATACACATATCAAGTTGTCTTCTAAATATTTTATACTTAACTACATAGACCAGTACTGCTTTCTGCCTTGGTCAGAGAAGCAGGCACTCATAACTAGTCAAGGACCTGAGAATAGTTGACTCTTAAATGCTCAATCCTAAACTGGGCATCTCTATCTGACAGGTTTGGATTTGGGAGAGAGGAGAGCTGGAGACAAATTGTTTCTTGAGCCCAAGACTGTTATGAAGTGAGGTGGGGGTGGGGAAGAGCTTGTGAACCCTGGGTAAAATGAGAGAAAGAGACCTATGAGTTATTGGAAGAGAAGGAGGAAAACTGTTCTTGGGTGATGTGCATTAGGGAGGGCAAAGGGAAATTGACATTCCCTCCTGTTTCACAAGTATAATGAGGTTTACTTAACTCCAAAATCCCATATCTAATCTGATAGCAACTGGTGGGTGGAAGGAAAGAAGGGGAGGGGAGATAGAAACAGCCCTCTTGAACTTTTATATATTACATATAATATGGTTGTAGGAAGGCAGACATTAAATCTAAAAGTCATTGAAAGATAGGCACCACCTCTTGTCTCCTTGGTGTGATGGTTAGGTTTTGTTGTTAACTTGGATCTTTTTAACTGTCTTGGGTGGGTCTCTGAGGATGTTTACAGGAAGGCAGCCTCTCAGCAAGGGGCAGGATGTAAAGAAGTTCAAAGAAGCTAGAAGTCAACATTCTTTCCTGTGTGGGGCAGTGCAGGAAGGAAATTCCAGAGACTCAGGAAGCCATTAAGTCTGGGATAGGGTTGCAAGACACCACCCTAAGCCTATATTAAGGGGAATAAATTATCTCCTTGACTCCCAGCCTGTTCCCTATTCTGTGTGTGGTGTAGGTGATGGGATTCTCTCTCCGCTTGGACCTGTGAAAGAGGGGCCAGCCTCGTTGGCTGTTACAGAACTTCCCCTCAATCTGTAGTTTCAGTAAATCTTTCCTCTGTCAAATTGTGCCTGGTTTGAAGATTCATCCCAGCAACATGTGGATGACTATGACACTTACTAACATTAGAAAACCTCACTATAAGGAAGAGCCACTTCCTCCCGATAACAGGAAAAAAAATCCTCTGGTCATGAATGGAGCCTGTCAATCATTTGCCTTGTTAAGAGACACTCCCCCACATTACCTACAAATAAGCTAAGTAGATGGGAAGAGTATCCCCATAAAGAAGTAACATATTATGCCCCTGTTGCAGTCAGCTTTCTTAGTTGCTGCGCAGAAAGAACCCAAACAAAAGAGGCTTGCGGAGGAATGGGTTTATTTGGCTTACGGACTCGAGGGGAGACTCCATTCTGGCAGGGAAAACGATGGCATGAGCAGAGGGCTGGACATCACCTCTGCCACAGCACTGCAAACAGAGGCAGGAAGGTGTGCCAAATACTAGCAAGGGGAAGCTGGTTTATAACCCCCATAAGCCCACCCCCAACAACACAGCTCTAATGAGGTTCTAATTCCCGAATTGCCATCAGCTGAGGATCGATCTAGCAGAACACATTCATTTGTTTGTGGGGGACACCTGTATCAAACCATGACAGCCCCCAAGAAGCATTTGCTAATCAGTAGACTCTCTTTGCTGAGCTAGCCTGCATCTCTGAGTTTGAACTCAGAAAGTGAAGATTTTCTTTTTCTTCCATTCTTTCTCATCTTTAGGATGCTGGCCAATTTCTTAAGCATGTTTATGTTGAAGCCACGAATGACAAGAACAGACCACAACTCAAATTTAGGCCAAATTGATCTAATCTATACTTGTGTACACAGGAACTTGCCAGTGGCTTCTAGCAAAAAATATTGGGCTCAGGAAACAAGCAGCCAGCAAAAGAAAAAGTGAAGCTTTTATATTCGAAAACTTGGGGAGGGCGGAGCATGATGGTGGACAAGTAGCAGCCTTGCCAGGAGTCTCTCCGTAAAGGTATGATTTTCCAGCTGGGATCCAAACCCTGGACCCCAGCTGGCCCTGAACCCAAGCCTACAATCTCACCAGCTTCAGCACCAGCTGAGTCAGGATTCCCCAGCGGTGTTCTGCTCCACAGAGGAACAGAGAGCCACCTTTCCCCCACCCAAAGCTCCCGCCAACGCCACACATACACAGGCAGAAGCGCTATTTAGGCAAACTGAACTAGCTCGGTTCTGGAAGCCCACTCCGGACCGCAGCTGCTGGGCAGGGCCAGGCCTCAGGCATCTGAGAACCTCTGCCAGTGCTGGGAAGGCAGAGGCCCTGCCAGGAGGGCACAGGCAGCTTCGGCGGGCAACAGGGACCATGCGCCACTGATAGGAGGGCACAGGCAGGTGGGAAAACACTGGGCTCTATAGTTCGGGGTTCTGGAGCTGTTTCTACTCAGCATACCAACTGGGGACAGGGGCCTACGTGGTAGCTCTAAGACTAAACAGTCACATACAGAGGTATTCAAACAGGTAAAGATCTAAGCCTCTCTGGGGACAGAACACCCCAACAGGAGGTCAGGAAAGACCTCTGTTTAAGATCAAACCTGATGATCTTTCCACTTGAAGCAAAGAGGGCTGAACAGCACTCCCCAGGGTGCCTGAGTCTCACTCCCCTACCTTGACATGGTCAGAAACCAACGAAAAATACCCACAGAAATCAAAGACGAAACTCCCCAACTCAGGGCCCATAGTCCCATTATGGATCAGGAAAGTGGCAAAGAAATAGAGGCAGCAAATAGTCAATCCCAAAGAGAGAATAATATGACTCCTGAACACAACTGCAATGCAAATATGAAGCAGTTAATGGCTGATATGGAAATTCTGAGAAAAGACATGAATGAGATGAAGCTTACCAATTCAAGCATAGAATCCAGACTGAATTTAATGGAGAGAAATAGGAATGAATTCAGAAACACATTAAGTGATAAATCAACTAAGGGAAGAGCTAGATAATCAATTGACTAAATTTTATGAGAACTTAAGAAAACTTAAAAATGATTTTAAGTAATCCCAAGCAAAAACAAAAATAGCCAGGAAATTGGATCTCACCAAAGAATTGGAGAATATAAACAAAATTAAAGCAGAAACCAAAAATGAAATGGAGTTGGTAAAAGCCTCCCTTGAATCATTGAGTCCCAGAGCTGACAATCTGGAGGACAGACTCTCAGATGTTGAGGACAAGTCAGAAGGAATTAATAAGGATGTCATAGGTTTCAATAAATTGAAGACATAAAGTGAGCAAAATTTGAGGGATTTATGGGATACCATAAAAAGGCCCAATATTAGAATCATGGGAACCCAGAGGGAGGAGAAGCCCAGGCTAAGGGCATAGGAAATATCTTCAACAGAATTATTCAAGAAAACTTTCCCTATCTAACAAGAGAGCCCACTCAACATTCAAGGGGCCCAGAGGACTCCAAACAGACAGGACATGAAGAGGAACTCTCCAAGACACATTTTAATTAAATGCCGAACACAGAAAGCAAAGAGAAAATACTCAAAGTATAAGTATTAACTTATAAAGGGAAAGCCATCAGACTTACCTCAGACATCTCATTAGAAACCAGGAAAGCCAAAAGGGCTTGGAATAATGCTTTGCAGGGCCTAAAGAAGTATGGCTTTCAACCTAGACTACTCTACCCAGCAAAGCTATCCCTCATAATAGATGGAGAAGTGAAAGGGTTCCATGAAGTGAACCAGCTCTATGACTATTTGAAAACAAAGCCAAAGATCCTGCAAAAGATATCCCACACAGAAGAAACAAGAAATCTACTTCAGAAGAGTACCAGAGATCAGACACAACAATTGCAGTCAGTGCGCTAATAAAAGCAGCAGAGACAACAACCCCCATTAACCCTTCATCATGGCAGGTCTTAAAGCAAACCTCACAGTTATATCTCTGAATATAAATGGACTTAACTCCCCTATAAAAAGACACAGACTTGCAGGGTGGATCAGAAAAACGGACCCTTTCATTTGCTGCCTTCAGGAAACACACTTTACTTCTATAGACAGCAATCTTCTTAGAGTAAAAGGATGGAAAACAGTTTATCAGGCACATGGAAGTGAAAAGCAAGCAGGTGTGGCTACATTAATCTCTGACAAAATAGACTTTACACCAAAATCAATTAAAAAGGATAATGATGATCACTTCTTACTCATCAAAGGAATGACCCAGCAGGAAAATATCACCAACATTAACATATATGAACCAAATTTGGGTGCAACACATTACATAAAGGAAACCCTACTCAAAAATAAAGCAGAAATAGACTCTAATTCCATCATAGTAGGAGATTTTAATACACCTCTATCAGCTTTAGATAGACAGATCAACCAAATAGAAGATCAGCAGGGACATAGCGGAGCTTAATAACACCATTAACCAGATGGGGAAACCAGGTATTTACAGAACGTTCTACCCCAAAGACACAAAACATACATTCTTCTCAGCAGAACATGGGACTTTTTCTAAAATTGATCACATATTAGGACACAAATCTTCCCTAAACAAATTCAGGAAGATTGATGTAGTTCCTTGCATCATATCAGATCATAATGCATTAAAGGTAGATATTAACAATGGAACAGGATCCAGAAAATACACAAAGTACTGGCGCCTGAATAATTCACTCCTAAAAAATGATTGGGTCATCCAAGAAATAAAACAGGAAATTCATAATTTCCTAGTAATAAATGATGACGATAACACATATTATCAGAACTTGTGGGACACAATGAAGGCAGAACTAAGGGGAAAGTTCATCGCGCTAAAAACCTTCATATCAAAGACAGAGAGGTCCAAATCAATCGCCTAACCACCCACCTAAGATCAGTGGAACAGACGGAAAAAGCTAACCTGAGGAGCACAAGACGAAAGGAAATAATTAAAATCAGAGCTGAGATTAATGAATTGGAAATAAAGAAATGGATTAAAAAATAGATAAATCAAAGAGTTAGTTCTTTGAAAAAGTTAATAAGATTGACAAAACACTGGCCAAAAGCCCAAATCAAAAAAATCAGTAAGGACAATGGCGAGATCACAACAGATCCTAAAGACATTGGAAGAATCATCAGGTCATACTTCCAAAACCTCTACTCCACAAAATTAGAGAACCTGGAAGAAATTGATAAGTATTTGGACACTTACCAACTGCCAAAGCTTAACCCACACCAGATAAAATCACTAAATAAACCTAACACATCCGCTGAGATTGAAGATGTAATCAAAAACCTTCCCAAAAGAAAAAGCCCAGGACCAGATGGTTTCTCAGCTGAATTCTACCAAACCTTCATCACAGAGCTGAAACCACACTTTCTGAAGCTTGTTAGAAGCATAGAAAAAGAGGGAAGGCTTCCAATCACCTTCTATGAAGCTACCATTGCCCTACTCCCCAAACCAGGCAAAGATGCAACAAGAAAAGAGAAGTATAGACCCATATCTCTGATGAACTTAGATGCAAAAATCCTGAACAATGTCCTAGGAAACCGGATACAACGCTACATCAAAAATATTATCCATCCCGACCAAGTTGGCTTTATCCCACAAATGCAGGGATGGTTCAACATACGCGAGTCGATAAATGTAATACATCACATTAATCGGCTCAACCACAAAAAACACATGGTTATCTCAATATATGCGGAGAAGGCCTTTGACAAAATTCAACACCACTTCATGTTCAAAGCTCTGGAAAGAATAGGCATAGATGGCCTATACCTCAATTTAATAAAGACAATTTACAAAACTCCTAAAGCACAAATCATTCTCAATTGGGAACAACTGAAGGAGTTTCTACTCAATTCAGGAATAAGACAGGGCTGCCCACTCTCACCACTGCTCTTTAACATAGTGATTGAATTTCTAGGCCAATCGATAAGAGAGGAGAAGGGCATAAAAGGATTACAAATTGGAAAGGAAGAAATTAAACAATCCCTCTTTGCAGATGACATGATCCTTTATATATCAGACCCAAAAAATAGTATCAGTAACCTCTTGAAGGTGATTAATGCCTTCCGCAATGGGGCAGGATACAAAATTAACACACAAAAATCAGTAGCCTTTCTATATGCAGAAGATAAGCAGACAGAAAAAGACATCAGAGAGACTGTCCCATTTTCTATAGCTTCAAGAAAATCAAATACCTTGGAATATCATTATCCAAGGTTATTAAGGACTTATATAAGGAAAATATTGAAACACTCAAGAAGGAAATAGAGGAGTATGTGAGAAGATGGAAAGATATTGCATGCTCATGGTTAGGGAGAATCAATATAGTAAAAATGGCAATCCTGCCAAAAGCGATTGACAGATTCAATGCCATGCCGATAAAAATCCCAACCTCTTTCTTCACAGAAATAGAAAAAATAACCTCTAAATTTATTTAGAAGGGCAAAAGACCTCGGATAGCCAAAACTATTCTAAGTAAAAAATCCTACTCAGGAGGTATCACCATGCCTGACATCAAAACATACTACAAAGCCATAGTAACGAAAACAGCATGGTACTGGCATAAAAACAGAAAGACAGATCAATGGAACAGAATTGAAGACCCAGCTTTAAATGGAAGTAACTTCAGTTATTTGGTCTTTGACAAGGGGGCCAACCATGTATGCTGGGCCAAAGATAGCATCTTCAACAAATGGTGCTGGAATAATTGGATAGACACGTGTAAAAAATGAAAATAGATCCACTCCTTTCACCGTGCACAAAAATCAACTCCAAATGGATCAGAGACTTTAATATAAATCCGGTAACCGTGAACACCATGGAAGAAAAAATAGGAGGAACTCTACATGAAATAGGAGTAGGGAAAAATTTCCTGAGCAAATCTCCAGCAGCCCAGGAAATACAACAAACACTTAACCAATGTGACCTGATCAGGATCAAAAGCTTCTATACAGACAAACCATACTCAGAGCCAATAGACCCCCTTCAAATTGGGAGATGATTTTTGCCAGCTACAATTAGAGGCCTAATTTCCAGAACCTACAGAGAACTCAAAAAAATTACTAACAAAAGCCCAAAATGCCCCCACACAAAATGGGTTACTGATCTCAACAGAGAATTTACGGAGGAGGAAACACAAATGGCCTTGACTCATCTAAGAAAGTGCTCAACATCTTTAAGCATCAGGGAAATGCAAATCAAAAGCACAATGATATACCATCTTACCCCTGTCAGAATGGCAATCATAAAGAAAACCAATCCTAAAGAAAAACAATCATTGCTGGCGAGGATGTGGGGAAAAAGGAACCCTCATTCACTGCTGGTGGGATTGCAAATTGTTCAACCGTTATGGAAAGCACTGTGGAGACTCATAGACAGAATGGACATAGAACTACCAGTGGACCCAGCTATCCCTCTACTAGGCATCTACCCACAAGATGCCACATCTCGATGCAGAAAATTTTGTACAACTATATTTATAGCAGCTCAATTCTTAATAGCCAAGAATTGGAATCAACCCAAATGCCCATCCATGGAGGAATGGACAGAGAATCTGTGGTATATTTAAACGATGGAATTCTACTCAGCTGAAAGGAAAAATGACATATCGAAATTTAGGAAAAAATGGTCTGACTTCGAGCAGATCTTACTAAGGAAACACTCAAAAGAACAGAGAATTGAACACTGCATATTCTCCCTCATATGTGGTCCTTAACCAGGATAACCGTTTTCTTATGCAGACTAGTAGAAAGAGTGAGAGGTGTAAAGAGAATGAGGTGTAAGGGAAGGGGGGAGGGGAATGGCTTAAGCATGAGACTAAACCAAATTAGGTTCAAAAACATAAAATCCTCACGAGCATACTGTAACCAAAAGAGTAAGTAGTGGGCATCAACTGGTAAGATGGGCCATGAGAAGTAGGGGAGAATGTCTAAGCCTGTGATTAATTGAGCAGTCTGAAAGCCCCAGGTCCCAGCCACCGGTTCCTTCCCTCACTGAGCTGTTGACCAAGGTGACCCATGAGGTTCCAAAAACAAGACAGAATTCTGTCAAGGCTCTTGAATGCCCTCCCCAGTCCTGAGGCAAAACCCCGTAGCTCAAGAAACCACAGAATACCATCGTTCAGCATTGAGAGACTCTTCGAGGTCTGGAATGGTAACCAGCCCCCAGATGGCAGTTAGTGCAGTGCTGTAAGACACTACACAAGCTGCCAGGGGAAGCTGAACAACAACAGCTGGAGTAAACAGACCACTGGCGTGAAACACAGTCTGCGGCTATGAGTAGGCTGACCACACCTCCTAATGGGAGAGAACAGCAAACCAAGAAAGGAGCACTTGTGCAATGGAGGAGCCTGGGCCTGGGGGAGACAATCAACAGCTATTAAATTTGGCCAAATATTCCACTCAGTGAGGGGGAACCCTTGATTAGAATTGGGGATTCAGGGTGTTATGCACCGAATCCTATACTCTTGTGCTCCCAAGAAGAGATGCAGTATGCGAGCGTCTGATGTGCAGGCTACTAAAAATAGAAGCTAGGTAATCCAGAATGGTTTATATTTGTTAACCTATACTGATCTCACTCTCCGATGGAGATTGTGTTTCTATTTTTCAGGATGCAGTGAGAAAGCTGTGGCCCATATAACCCTACCCACCAACTGCAGGCAGAAAGCTGAGATCCTGGCAAGAGATGAGCCACCTCAGTCATATCATGGAGGACCCATATGGAACCCTGCAGAGAAGGACGGGATGAACAAGGGACCCACAGGATAAGCCAGTGAGACAGAAACCAACGATTCTCGACACAAAAACCCCTAAGCTTACAACATTAAAGCATCCTTAATCCCCACCATGACACAGGGAACTGAGTGGAAGAGGGGGCGGAAAGATTGTGAGAGCCGTGGTGACGGAGAATATCAGAGGCATGGCACCCATCAGTAACAACACACATGGGTCAGGAGAACTTGGCTGAATACTAGGCTATGCATGGTCCCCTACCAAAAAGACTGATACAGATGGCCCATGGAGGAGGATATCCAGCTGACTGGGGATGTGGAAGGGGGGCAATGAGGAATTGGGAATATCAACTCATTGTTGGCCCACTAAGCAATGTAAGTCATTATGAACAATAAAAAAATTATTTTTAAAAATCATTAAAAAAAAACAAAAACTTGGGGAGTTTCCAACAAAGGGGTTAGCAAGCAGAATACATAGTTAATTAAAAATTGGCATATTTCTGTGGATGACATGGGTCTTATCATAGTCAAGGAAGAGAGGAGTAACATAGATTCCATGGATTCCGGGAAGAGTGATAGCATAGTCAGGGAGGATAAATTCTTGAGAAAGGTAGAGCACAGTTACAGAAATTGCAAGTGAGTTAAAGGTATGGTCAGATCAAAAAGAACTTTGTTACAAAATGACTTCTAACTCCAAGATGGAGTCTGTTTGATTCTTCACTTGCTCTGACACTTCATGGCTTTCCAACTTTATATTCCAAGCCTCAACCCCATGATACGACATTCTTTTGGGGACTGCTCCCACTCTCTCAGGACTCTTTTTCTATATTTTCCATAATAAAATCTACTTTTGCCCTGTTCATCTCCTTCTATATCCCTCAATTTCTCTTTTGTGTGTGACACAAATTCAAGAGCTACTGATTCAGTGGCCCTGGTGACCATTGAATTGTGCATACCTCAGCCACTTGAGTTAAGGTCACCCGAGAAGAGAAAATCTTGAAAATCCGCAACAATATTCACTCTAAGGCTCAGGGAACATTTCAGAAGAGAAGGTAGAAGGAAGGAAGGGAGGGAGGGAGGGAGGGAGGGAGGAATACAAAGTAATGAAAGAGAGGGAGGGAGGGAAGGAATGAAGGAAGGAAGGATGGAGCTAGATGAGTGATATGAAATTCTGTCTTCTGGATAGAAAATGCAGGATGATGCACTCATACACTTAAGCAGCTTTGGTTACCAAAACCAATCAACCCAAAAACATTCTTTCATAGATGGAGAGAGACTCATGAGACCCCACACCGCCCTGAGGATATTTGACAGCTAACATATCCCAGGAGAGGGGGTGTCATCTTCTTCAGTGGTGTAGCCCCTTTTATGTGAGTTATGTTGCAGTAACCCCTACCCATGCTCATAAAAGCAAACTTAATTAAAACAGTGAGCTACAAAAAAGGGCATTAAAATAGGAGGGGAACTAGTTGGGAAGAAGAAGGAATTCAGTGGGAGTGGGAAGGGAATAAGAGAAGGTGTAGGGGATGAATATGATCAAAATATATTATATACATACATTCAGTTGTGAAAAACAAACTGCTTTGAACAGCCCTCCTATGGCTGTCTATATATTGTTATTCCACGAGAAGATACTTGGACAAAAGGCAGAAGGAAGCAATCTGAGGCAATGTTAGCAAAGTAGGCTTGCTGTTCTGATCTGGCCACCTGTCCTAAATTCTAAAAGCTATATTGGGCCATAGATGATCACCATTTACATAATGCATGTGGCTGTTTCTGTTTTGTAGTGACAGAATTGAATAGTTACAACACAGACCATATGTCCTCTAAGGCTAAAATAATTTCTGTCAAGCCCTTTGAAGAAAATGTGTGTCAACCCCTGATCCTAGGTCAGAAATTGTAGCCCGAGAAAGGAGCTATAGAGTTGGTACCTGGTCAATAAGCTCAGACAACTGTAGAATTAATACAACTTCTTAAAGAGAATTAAGCAAGAAATCAAGTTAAAAGAAGATGAAGCTGGGCATGGTGACAAATGCCTTTAATCTCAGACTTTCAAGGCAGAGATTGGAGGATTGCTTTGAGTTCAAGTCCAACCTGGGACTACAGAGTGAATTCCAGGTCAGCCTGGGCTAGAACCAGACACTACCTCAAAAAAGAAGAAGAAGAAGAAGAAGAAGAAGAAGAAGAAGAAGAAGAAGAAGAAGAAGAAGAAGAAGAAGAAGAAGAAGAAGAAGAAGAAGAAGATGAAGAAAGAGATTCAGCAGCTCACCCTGTGAGTACGTGGTTCACATCATAGGACCATATACAAGAGTGTCAGAGAAGAATACTCCCTCCTAGAGGCAAGGATGTCCTGCTATAAAAGACCGCCTCTAGCCTCTCCCACAAAGGATAAGAAGAAAGCTTTGCAAGACTGCCAACACAAAGCTGTTTTATGAGAGATCATGGTGATCATGAGTTGTTGAAATCAAGGGCTTTTCTGACATGTAATTCTGTTCTTCACTTGTCTTTCATTATGGCTCCAGATTAGGGAAGTGAACAGTTGAGCTCTTCTGCGCCAGGAGTTGGATGGTACCTAAGAGTAAGGGCTCATCTTACACAGTGTAAGTATAGACAATGTATGCCTTTCTCTATTTTCATAAATCTGAATTGTCTCTACACTTTCCTCTGTTTTTTTCCCCCCTGAGGTTGCCTCTTCATGCACTCAGATAATCAAGTTTTCAGTTCTATCAGACCCAGTGGGAAGGGAGCTCAAAAGCCCTGGATCTCCAACTGCTGTTTCAACAAAACAACAAGTTGTCACATATTTCTATTTGCAAGTTGTCTACAGATTCATAACCAAGATCTCATATCTCATCTCAAATCACAAGAAGAGAAGGATATATTCTATGCCAGAGAACCAGGAATTTGTGAAAACATCTAAGGCCTTAGGTTCCTAGACACGTTATAGAAAGAGTTGCTTGGGACTTTCCACATTCCCAGGGACCTACTGTGGATTTAATTAACAAAATGGACCATAAGTTCCTTCTAGTATCAGATCCTGCCAGGAGTCTGATATAAAATTAAGTAATCGACCTGTACTAACCTCCCACCCACCCTAGGCAAGGCCAGATAAGGGATCATTGGCTTGGCCCCCACCAGCCCATGTGCCCCACCATCATGCCTACTGACCCTGGGTTTCAGGCCAGGTCCTCATGAGCCTGCGCACATAAGGCTCCACCTACTAACCCCTTGACCCCAGGTAAAGCCAGGTTTGGGACCTATACCAGACCTCCCAACTGTCCTTGCCTGTTCAGATCCCTGATCCTAGGCAAGGCCTAACCCGTGTACCCCACGACCCTGCCCACAGACCCCAGGCTCTAATCAGAGTCCAGCCCCCAGCCTGCTACTCTTGCAGTTTTGTACATTCCCCACATTTCCTGACACGAGAGGAAGAGAGGAAGAGTCAAAACCTCACCAGTCCTTGCCACAATCTCTTGTGAGGTCCCCACTTCTGCTGAGGGCTGGGGTATAACCAATCTCTCACCAGAATATGGGCAAATCACAAAGCAAGAAGAACACATAGGTGGAGAGCCCCACACCAAGTTTGCCTAGCCCCCTATGAAGTCAACAATGAAAATATCAAGGAAAGAGCACAGATGCAAGCTCAGGAGGAGATGACATATCCAGGACATCTCTGCACCAGTTCTATATCCAGATTAAAGGAAATGGAAGCAAAAATTGACAATGTAAGTGAAAATGTGCAGAATCAGCTTGCACGCTTTGCCACCAGGCTCAATACAATGGAGGAAAAACAAATGGACTTTGGTAGAACAGTAAATGAGCTAAAGGCAAACCAGCAATCAGAGGAGCTCAAGAATCAGCTGGCTAAATTAAACTAAGACATAATCAAACACAAGAATGAGTACCAGGCAGCATTAAGGAAGACAACCTTTGAAATGAAAATACAACTAACAAAGAGATGGTGGCCATGTCAAAAACTCTACTGGAAACAAAAATCGACTGGAGGTGCTTAAAGCATCTCTAGAATCCCTCACTACCAGAGTAAATAACCTGGAAGGAATCTCAGACATGGAAGGCAAAGTAGAAAAAAGAGATCAGGACAACAGAATCTTTGATAAATTCAAAAAAGATTGCAAACAAAATATGAGGGAACTATGGGACAACCTTACACGACCAAACCTCCAGATCATGGGATAGCATAGGGGGAGGAAACCCAGACCAAAGGCATAGAGAACATATTCAAAAAATTATTGAGGAAAATTTCCCCAATCTAACAAAAGAGAATCCCATCCAGATACACACAGAACATCAAACAGGCAGGACCAAAGGAGAAACTCCCCAAGACACATTGTAGTTAAAACCCTAAACATTGAAAGCAAGAAGAGTGTTCTAAAAGCAGCAAGAGCAAAACAATGAATCACATATAAAGGTATACCCATCAGAGTTACACCAGACTTCTCCCTGGAAACCATGAGAGCATGAAGAGCTTGGAGTGGCATACTTCAAAAGTTAAATCACTTTGGCTTTCAACCCAAACTATTGTACCCTGTGAAAGTATCCCTTATAATAGATGGAGAAAGGAAAATATTTCAAGATAAAAGCTAGCTCTGCAATGATATGGACACTAAACCAAACCTACAGAGATTTCTCCATGAAATATTGCACACAGATGAGCCAAGCAACCAGCCCCAAGAGCCATCCAGAAGTCAGATACAATAATTAAGCCTAGAGGAGACAAAATAATAAGAGAGGCATCAAATCCCATTATCTCTACACCATGGCAGGAATTGATTCAAGCCTTACAGTTATAACTTTGAATATTAATGGTCTTAACTATTCCATAAAAAGACACAGGCTAGCAGGATGGATCCCAAAAATGGATCCTTCCATCTGATGCCTCCAAGAAACCCACCTCACCTCTAAAGACAGGAACTTCCTCAGGGTGAAAGGATGGAAGATCATCTTCCAAGCTAACAGAAACAAAAAACAATCAGGGGTTGCTACACTAATATCTGACAAAAGACTTCAAACCAAAATTAATTCAAAAGGACAATCAAGGACACTTCTTACTCATCACAGGAACAATCCAACAAGAGAATATCACCATCATAAACATATATGCACCAAATACAGGTGCACCACAGTTCATAAAGCAAAAACTAATGGAAAATAAAACAAAAATAAATTACAAGTCTACCATAGTTGGAGACTTTAATACGCCACAGTCATCTTTAGACAGATCATCCAAACAGAAGATCAACAGGGAAATAGAACTCAATAACACTATAGATCAACTGGACCAAAAAGACATATATACACAACCTTCCATCCCAATTCTATAGAATATACATTCTCCTCAGCAACTTATGGAACTTTCTCCAAAATAGACCACATATTGAGACATAAAACATGTCTCAACAAATTCAAGAAGATTGAGGTAGCAACCTGCATCATATTGGACCACAGTGCATTGAAGCTGGAAATAAACAATGAGAATACAAATAGAAATCAAACTAACTATTAGAGATTGAACAATACACTATTAAACAATGAATGGGTTGTTCAAGAAATCAAATTGGAAATTGAAAATTTTCTTGAACTAAACGATAATGAAAATACATCATACCAGAACCTATAGGACACAATGAAGGCAGTCCTAAGGGGAAAATTTATAGCAATTAATGCCTTCATAACAAAGACAGAGAGATCCCAAATTAATAACCTAACTATCCAGGTAAAGGCCTTGGAAAAATTAAAACAACCCAACCCTAGGAGCTCAAGATGAAAAGAAATAATTAAGGTCAGAGCAGAAATAAATGAATTAGAAAATAAGAAAACAATTTTAAAAATTGATAAAACTAAGAGTTTGTTCTTTGAAAAATTAAATAAGATTGGAAAACCCCTGTCCAATCTAACCAAACAGGAAAAAAAACAGAAAGTCCAAATCAACAAAATTAGAAATGAAAAAAGAGACATCACAATGGACAGCAATGAAATTGGAAGAATCATCAGGACATACTTTCAAAACCTCTATTCCACAAAATTGGAGAATCTGGTAAAAATGGACAAATTCTTAGACATCTACCACCTGTCAAAACTAAACTCAGAGCAGATAAATCTACATAAACCCATTACATACATACATAAACCAAAATTGATAATGTAATCAGAAACCTCCCCAGAAGGTAAAGTCCAGGTCCTGATGAATTCTCATCTGAGTTTTACCAAACCTTCATCACAGAACTCAAACCACTCTTTCTGAAGCTTTTTAGAGTAATCAGAGAACAGGGAACACTTCCAAACTCCTTCTATGAAGCTTGCATCACTCTAATACCAAAACCAGACAAAGATAAGTCCAGAAAGGAAAACTATAGACCTATATCCCTGATGAACTTATATGCAAAAATTCTGAATAAAATCCTTGCAAACTGAATTCAACCACATATTAAAAAATATATCCACATTGACCAGGTTGGCTTCATACCAGTGATACAGGGTTAGTTCAACATATGGAAATCAATCAAAATAATCCACCACATTAATCAACTTAACCACAAAAACCACATGATCATGTCAATCAATGCAGAAAAAGCTTTTGACAAAATTCAACACTACTTCATGATCAAAACACTTTAAAGACTTGGAATAGAGGGCCTATACCTCAATATAATTAAAGCCATATACTAAACTATGAAAGCCCAAATAATACTCAATGGGGAAAGACTCAAGGAGTTCCCACTAAATTCAGGAACAAGACAGGGGTGCCCACTCTCACCACTGCTCTTCAACGTAGTTCTAGAAGTTCTAGCCAATGCAATAAGACAGGAAGATTAAGAAAATAGATACAAATTGGGAAGGAAGAAGTAAAACTACTTCTTTTCGCAGATGACATGATCCTATACATAACAGACCCAAAGAATAGTATCAGTAAACTCCTGAAGTTGTAGCCTTCCTATATGCAAATGACATGCATTCAGAAAAAGCAATCAGGGAAGCAGTCCCATTTTCAATAGCCACAAATAAAATCAAATACCTTGGAATAACGCTAAACAAGGAAGTGAAAGACTTGTATAATGAAAACATAAAAACAGTCAAGAAGGAAACTGAGGATGATGTGAAAAGATGGAAAGATCTCACATGCTCTTAGATAGATAGAATTAATATCATGAAAATGGCAATACTTCCAAAAGCTATATACAGATTCAATGAAATACCAATAAAAATATCAGCTTCATTTTTTGCAGACATAAAAAAAAAATAACCTCCAAATTTATTTGAAATGGCAGAAGGCCTCAGATATCCAAAGCCATCCTTAGTAAAAGAAGCACATCAGGTGGTACCTAAAGATTTATGGAATCCTATACAGCTGAAAGGAAAAAATGGCATAATGAAATTTAAGGGGTTCAAGATAGCTGACTAGCAGATACGCCACGTCCCTCGGGAAACAAGGGTCAGGGTTTTCAGCAGGGATCCAGGTCGTGGACAGAAGCTGCAGTCACGCTCTGAGCTGCAGATACCTACTAGCACAGGATTCTCACCATTGGAAGCTTCTATCGAGGACCAGCGCTCGCCGGAGGCAGTGAGTTGTCACGAACCGGCAAACCCGGCCAGAGCAGTCTCAGCCTGCCGGCTGACAGACTTTTCCTTGGCCTCTGCCGGCTTCCCTTGAGTTCCCTCCGTGTCCCTCTCGCCCTCTGTGTATTCCGTGCGTCTATCCCGTCCCTCCTGGGCCCTTGAGTGTCTCTCATTTTCAACTTTTTATTCTTTTTTTCTCTTTTTTCTTCTTTTCTTTTTCTCTTGTTCCTATGTAACCCCTCCCCCATCCTCCTGGTCTCCAGCGTATGTCCCGCCCATCCAGGTCCTTGCTAATCCATATCCTTGCTTAATTTTTTGTTTTTGTTTTGGCCTGCTGACCGGGACCTGGGATCATACGTGGCCCCTGCCCCCGGGCCTTCAAGTCCCCAGCCCATCTGCCCCACCCCTCCAGGCCCTTGCTAATCTATATCCTTGCTTACTCTTTTTTGTTTGTTTTGTTTTGTTTTGTTTTGATTTTGGCCTGCCAACTAGAACCTGGGCTCTTACGTAGCCCCTCCCCCTGGGATCCAGATCTCCAGCACATCTGCCCCACCCCTCCAGGCCCTTGCTAATCCATTTCCTTGCTTACTTTTTTTGTTTGTTTGTTTTGACCTGCCAACTGGGACCTGGGCTCTTACAGTGCCCCTCCCCCTGGCCTCCACATCTCCAGCACATCTGCCCAGCCCCTCCCTTCAGGTCTTTGCTAGTCTTTTTTCTTGTTTACTCCTTTATTTTATTTTATTTTATTTTATTTTATTCCCTCTTTTTTCTCTTCCCTTTTCTTTTTCTTCCCTCCTCTGTGGTACTTTCTGCCCACCAAACCCTGAGGCTTCCTTGAGACCTTACCCCTGTGGTTTTCCCCGCCTGTCTACCCCCGCAGTTTCCCCAACCCTGGCTCCCAATGGTACCCCAGCCCACTGATTCTGTGTAATCCCCAAGCGCTGGTCCCTGTGGTATCCTCAAGCTCCGGGTCCTGCAGTTTCCCCACACGCCCGCCAGTTCCTGTGGTTTGCCCGCAACCTGGTTCCCACGGTTTGCCATGTGATAAATAGTCCCTGGGCGGCAGTGACGGGCAGCTGACACCCTACCCCATCGTACCTTACCCCTAAGGGGCCTCGCACCCCCTAGTAGGCTACATAGGACCTGGCACCCCACCCTCTGCCTACTTAGTCCCAACAGCCTCACATCCTTCTCTAACAGAGTGCCCCCAGTATCACCATCAAAGTCCAGCCAGTGATCTGAGGGCACACACACTCACAGATTAAACAAGTGAGTGCCCAACCCTATCTGTGGAGTCCAGTGTACTCCCAGAACACACTAGCAAAGTGAAATGAAATTTAAGGAAAAATGGTTGGATTTGGAGCAGATCATTCTTAGTGACCACACACAAGAGCACAAAGCCAAGAACCACATATTTTTCCTCATATATGGTTCTTAACTATGTTAAACTGGAACATTAAGAAAATCTGTCAGTGAATGCAGAGTCTGTAAAAGGGAATGGAATGAATTTGGGGGAGGCTGATGGGATGTTGTGGGGAATGCAAGTGTGTGGGGGAATGGGAGGGTGGGGACACTCATATAATAAACTAAACTAATAATGAATTGACACCATAAACCCTAGTTTTTATAAAGTAAGCTACTGAGGAACCTGAGGGCACCACGTGGTATGAGGTGCCATGAACAGAATGGGAGGAAACATGACCTCAAGAATAATTGCTCAAGCCTGCATCTCCCTATCCCAGTAATTGCTTCCTTCTGACACTGAGCTGTTGATCAGAGAGATCCAAAATGTGACAGACTTCTGTCAAAGCACTTGGATACCTGCCCCAGGTATAAGGTAAGTCCCTGCTGCTGAAGAAATCACAAATTGTCATCAAACAACACCAAGAGTTCCTTCCACATCCTGAATGGTATTTTGCTCCCAGAACTCAGGCTCCTAGGGGAAATTCCCACTAACAGAAAGCAACAGGGAGGCTACACCCATTAGGAGCTAGCCAAAATAGCAATGTTGTCTCATTTAACCTATATTGATCCCATTCTCTGATGGAGATTCTGTTTGTATTTTTCAGAAGGCATTGAGAGAGCCGGGGACAACCCATTTCTACCAACAAGACATAGGAAGATTGCTGACATCCTGGCAGGAGACAAACCACAACTAGCTTTCACACAGGGCCCAAATGAAACCTATGAGAAAATGAAAAGACAAACAGGAGACCAATCACTGAAGCAAGTCTGATAACCAATGAAAGGTCAATGTCTACCCAACACAATCCAGGGCAAAGATCCAGAGATACTTAAGATCTCAACAACAAAGCAGACTCAAAACTCACCCACTCAGGTGACTGACTCAGGGAACTGAGTGGAAGAGGGGGAAGATAGAATGTAAGAGCCATGGTGGGGGAGAATATCCAGAGACATTGCCACCCTCAGCTACAATACACAAGGGGGAAGGACAAAAATGAATGAAAATCTGGCTACCTCTGGTGAAGTTCATCAACCCCTATCCTATGGAAAGTTCCAGTATGTGCACCAAGGAAGTACCCCAGTGGGTAGGGGACAGAGAGGAGGAAAACGGTGACACATTCATAATATTTACTCATACAATGTATATACTTAATAATATATATAAAGAAAATAAATAAATATATAAAACTCAAGAATCAGGAGTGCTATTACTATACATACTCCTAAGAAGAAGGGAATAAGCCTTCAGATCATGTAAAAGGTCCCATAATTAAGAATAAGAGATAGGGACTGGAGAGATGGCTCAGGGGTAAAGGTCTGCAAATCCTAACAACTTGTGTTTTATTCTCCAGTACCCATGAAAAGCCAGATGCACAAAGTGGCACATGCATTTGGAGTTTGTTCGCAGAAACAAGAGGCCCTGGTGTACCTATTCTTCTCTCTCTCTCTCTCTCTCTCTCTCTCTCTCTCTCTCTCTCTCTCTCTCTCTCTCTCTGCCAAAAGTTAGAAATATCCATGAGTAAAAAAAAAAAAGAAAGAAATATCCATGAGTCTAAAAGGGAGACCCAGGTTTTACTTATCTATTTTTTCCCCAAAGGAATTCTCAGAAGCCTCCTCCTTGCTGGTAAACAGAAATGCCAAAAAAAAAAAAAAGTGTCTAATTTTTTCTCCTTCATTTTTACCTAAAGGAGTTCCCCTTCCCTAGAAACCAGGCTAAAGGTATGACCAAGACTTCAAGGTACCGAGACACCTGGCAATGGAATTGAATTCACTGCCTTATTTCCACCATTCAACACAGACAAGATTCATCATAGGAATTACCCACTCAGGACCCCTCTTCTATACAAGAATTCTGTCTTCTTTCCTTCTCTTAAGGTCTATAATAAAATCTTTCTAAATGGTCTGGAGATTACTTTCTTCAAATTCATAAGACAGGAACCTGGAGGTCACTACTCAGTGGAAGTTTTGTGTAGTCATGAGCATTCTGAACCTAACGCCCAAGTTAAAAACCCAACTAAGAGTCAAGAGGGACTTACTTGTTCTCAGATACTCCAAATTTCCATATCACTGGTAACTAAGAACACTTCCAACCATTCCTTAGTCTCTTCTATTATTTATATGCCCTGAGTCCTGGACACTTAAAAGGCAGAAATAGCTTTTCCTTTGCTGTTTTTTACCAGAGCATTCTTTCCCTGAAGCAATGGATTCAGAATAGCCTTCAAGCTTGAATTAGAAATAGAGGACCAAAGAAGAATAGGAAATGCCAAGGGAAAAATCAGTGAAAATTTGGTTAATATTTCAAAAACACAATCCCATTGAAGCCAATTATTCTCTCTTTAAGCAATGCAATATGCCATAGATCATCTTTTTCTATCAACTTATCATACACAGAAATGTGCCACTGTCCCCATGGAAGAAACTTAGGATGATAAATGGTGTGAGCTTAAGGAAGAATAGCAGAGACAGAATATCAAAGCAGAGACCAAGAAATTTCAGGAAGAAATGAGTAGTAAAGAGAGTTATGCTTATCTTTACCCTGCGTTTAGAGAAATTACACAGGCAGTAGGCCAAGAGTTAGAGAAACCAACCATTTGGTAGGTCTAGAGTATAAGGGAAATATGTGTGTGGGGAAGTCACAGACCAGAGGAAAATCATACATGTAATTAAAATGAGAAGATACTACAAACTACAAAGCAGAGGCAAACAGAAAAACCACCCAGACCAAAAAGCAGTATTCTGCTCTCCTCCCACCCAGCCAGAGTCACATGTGTCCTTGTGAGTGGACCAAGGAGAGGGAGAGAGAGGAAATAATCAGAAGAGAACAGCCCTTACATTTGATGGAAAGTCTTTGAAGGTAAGCTATGAAATTTACGTTATAAATTAGTATAACATTAAGAATTAGTATTAAGAGAGAAAGCAAAGCAGGAAAGTACCCAGGCAAAAAGAAATCCTCCCCCTTTTGAGCATGACTCGGATGGAGGAGGGTGTACCTAGAGGGTCTCCTTTACATAGGGAAGGAGAGAATAGGCTGGGAAGGGTAAGGGGAAATAAGAGTTCACATGCATATAAGAATCAGACATCCAATTAGAATGAGCCTCATCACTAGACTCAGATGTGTACAAGAAGGACTTGATTGGTTAACAGGCTCAAGAGGCTGACTCAGGAAAGGCCAGATCACAGGTGTTAAGCCTGGAAAAAGTTGAGAAAAGGGCAAGAAGCTGATAAGACTTAGTCAGACATGAGTTCCAGTATTGCCAGAGCAAGCAAGGTGTCATCCATTTTTCTCTGAGCCAGTCCCTAGCTAACTACCTAAGAGGCGAAACATTATATTACTCCTAATCTGTACCAGTATTTATCAAGATATCCATGTGAGGATAGTATTAATACAGGAATTTGGGGGGGGGGTTGCATCCTTGCCAATGCACCAATACAATATGCCAAAGCACTAGTAAATTTAATGTGTCTCCAGATTCTTATCTTTTGAATTCAAAGAACAACATCAACAGACCAGAAAATAAGGTTCAGAAAGATGTTATTAGAGCTTGGAGCCCTAAGGACAGAGAGCATTAAGAGAAGGGAAGCTTACGAGAAGAAAGACATTGGGAAGCCTAGAATTTAAGAAAAGGATGCAAGGCAGAGCTCTTGCCCAGGGAGGCAAGAAGAGGCTTGAGAAACCCACCTCAAGACTCAGGTCGGTAATTTTTTATGTGAGTCCCATGGATGAGTGGCTGGTTTAGCCAGTCTAGTCCAGATGTCTGGTGGAGTCAGGATTTCTGTAAGAGGGCAATCTTCCCAGGAATCTTAATTTTCTATGGAGGATTATCTTGAGAAAGAGTGGAAGGATACTCGGAGGAAGCAGAGATAAGGAAAGGTCAGGCTCTTCTGATGTTTTTGACCTGCAGTGAAGTGTAACAATCTAGATTTCCCCCTAGAAACACAAGGACAATTCCTGCATTTAGTCAGAGAAAGCTATTCACTTTGGGGTCCTATTACCCCTCAACTGTCTCAACGTAAATATATCAAGATGACATAAGTATCAGTTTTCTCACAAATAATTAAAAAATTGAAAATTGGCAAAAGATACAAAGTAGAATGTACAACAGAAACAATATAAAGGACATATAAATTTGCCTACCAAAACCTACCAACAGTAAATAAAGACAGAATCTCTTAAGCATATTAGTAAGCATTAGAAAGTTTCCAAAGCCCCATTCATAATAAACTGACCGAGCATTTGACAAAACAAGCTTGGGTATATTTATCTTCAGTTAAACACCCCAAATACTTTCAGAGCCTCTTAAAGTTTGAATCCCTATATTACTGAGAAACTTACACTTGTGCATATATATTACAGTCTGACTAATTCAGCATGACAAATGATGGTGGCATAAAGCTTAAACTTTACGTTGTCTAAATAAGAATCAGTAGCAACAAAAAGGAAAAATCACTACCACCACCAACATTGATAAACACTTTTGGAGATGGTATGTCCTACCAAGAGAACATCTCCTGCTCAACATTTTTTTTTAATCCAGCATCCCAACACATATTCCTAAGCAGTCCTTCTTATATCTCAATACTTATAAAATCTTTTTAAACTAAAAAATATTTGCAACTGTTTAATTTTAAATATATACATGTTCACAGATTCTCTCTATTTAAGATTTCTTCTGCCTCAACTTAGAAAGGAGAATTTTTAATGATTTTCAGATCTTTACTATCATACCTAATTCTTTGATTAGTCTATAATGATACGGGTTGCTGCTAATTAATAGTAAGCAACGCGGGGGGAGAGAGAGAGAGAGTTTTGGAATCCTCCCTTCCCCCTCCTCCTACTCCGAGTTCGTGTCCTCTAATGCCAAAGAATTGTACACAGGG
>PVHP010015866.1:23525-36861 GCA_004024765.1 Zapus hudsonius | reverse complement strand
TTTTTTTTTAATAGAGGAGAGAGAGAATGAATATGAAAATTGGCTTGTGAGGGCCTTTTCTGCTGCAAATGAACTCCAGATGCATGTGCTTCTTTATACAACTGGCTTGAATGGGTACTGGGAATTAAACCTCAGCCAGAAGGCTTTGCAAACAAGTGCCTTTAACTGCTGAGCCATCTCTCCAGCCTCCCAGCACTTTTTATGGATTCTAAGACCCCCAAGCCCATGGAATGGTGTCACCCACAGTTACAGATCATATATACACATGCACACACACGTGCGCCCACGTGTGTATATTTCTGTATATGCCATATATCATAACCAGTCAAAGGGCTGAGGACCTAGTGGCAGTTAATGATTTAGGGGAGAGGAAACCATTCCTTTATTGTAATCGCTGGTAGTTCGTCCCTGCTTCAGTAAATAACCCTTCAACCATGTCATGTAAGCCACCCTAACTACTCATTGGATGACAAAACAAAAAGACATGCAGTGGAAAGAGTACCTGGGAAGGGAGTCAGCAGTGCTGGGAGAGGAGCATGGGAGGACGCTGGGGGTGACTCTGCTAATTACATGTGGACGGGAAATTGTCATAAAGGGAAAGCCGAGCATGGTATGGCACACCTTTAATCCCAGCACTTGGGAGGCAGATGTAGGAGGATCATCATCAGTTTGAGGCCATCCTGGACTATACAATGAGTTCTAGGTCACCCTCGGCTACAGTGAAACCCTGCTTTAAGGGGAGGGTGGGGGGCTAGAGACAGAGAGCCTGCAGCATTCTTGTTTCTGAGTCTATTACTTCACTCAGTATGGCCCTTTCCCACTTCAATCCATTTTTCTGCAGATTTCAGAATTTCAGTTTTCTTTACAGCTGAATAAAAAACTTCATTGTTTGTACAGTGATATATGTACCACATCTTCAGTTGATGGGCACCTAGGCTGATTCTATTTCTATTGTGAATAGCATAGCAATAAACATGGGTAAGTGTTTCTGAAGTAATGTATAGAGCCTTGAGGGTACATGGCTAGAGCTAGCTGTGGTATAGCTGGGTCAGAAAGTAGTTCTATTTTTAGCTTTTCTTTATTATTTATTTTAAGGCACAGTCTTACTCTCTCTAACTCAGACTAACCTGGAACTCATTCTGTAGCCCAGGCGGGCCTCGAACTCATAGCGATACTTTTAACTCAGCTGTCAGCTCGCTGAGTGCTTGGATTAAAGGTGTGTACCACCACATGCAGCTTAGTTTTAGCTTTTTGAGAAACATCTGCACTGATTTTTTTAGTGACTGGGTCTCTCACATCCTCATCTGCATTCATGCTCTCTCTGTTTTTCGTTGGGTTGTTGGTTTTCGAAGTAGGGTCTCACTCTAGTCCAGGCTGACCTGGAATTCACTATGTAGTCTCAGGGTGGCCTTGAACTCACAGTAATCCTCCTATCTCTGCTTCCAGAGTGCTGGGATTAAAGGTGTGTGTCATCACGCCCCACTTTTTTGGTTTTTCAAAGTAGTCTCACTCTAGCCCAGGCTGACCTGGAATTCACTATGTAGTCTCAGGGTGGCCTTGAATTTATGGTGGTCCTCCTACCTCTGCTGGGATTTGGGATTAAAGGCGTGTGCCACCTCGCCCAGCATTTTCTTTTTCTTTTTTTTTTTCTTTTCTTTTTTTTATTTTATTGATAGTCATTCTGACAAGAGATGGAAGCTAGTTTTAATGTGTATTTCCCTGATGGCTAAGAATGTTGAGCACTTCTAATAATATTTATTTGCCCATTGTGTTATTTATTTATTCATTTATTTGTGTGTATGGGTATGCCAGGGTCTTTGCCTTCTGCAAACACTTTCATCTGACTTTATACAGAATTGAACCTGGGCCTTCAGGCTTTGCCACCACAGAGGTATCTCCCCAGCTCCTGTATTTCTTTTTTTAAGAACTCTGCTCAGTTCTATTGCCCAATTTTGATTGGCTGGGTTATCGTCTTCATGTTTATTTTTTGGGGGTTGTTTGTAAATTCATATGTATAGCTAACAATGATTTGCTCCTAATTCTGTAGGTTGCCTTTTCACTCAGTTGACTTTTTTATGCTGCAAAGATTTTTTAATTTCAAGTAGTTTCATTTCAGTTGTGGATCTTATTTCCTGAACGATTATAGTCCTATTCAGAAAATCCTTGCCTATACCTACCTCTGTGTATTTTTTGTCAATGATCTGTCTATTGATGAGAATGGGCACACCAGGGCCTCTTGCCACTGCAAACGAACTCCAGACACTTTGTGCATCTGGCCTTCTGTGGGTCTGGAGAGTTGAACCCAGCCCTTTAGGCTTTGCAAGCATGCACCTTCAACCATTGAGCCATCTCTTCTGCCCCCCCTTTTGGCTTTTTTGAGACAGATTTACATTGTGGGACCCAGACTGACTGAAACTCACTATGTAGCCCAGGTTTGGCTTAAACTTGGGATCCTTCTGCCTTAGCCTCCTGAGTTCTATAATTACAGTAGTGAGCTATAACACTCAGCTAGAATTTTGTCTTTAAATGATGTTTTAAGGTCTTTCTAGATAAATAGGTAATGATGTGCATTACTGTATCCCATAATTCATTCATATCCCATAATTCAATCATTGCTTTTTATTTATTTATTTTTCTTTATTATTTTTTTTTTCTGGTGCCATGTGGTTCCCACAGCCTTACTGAGACTTTGAAGCAGAGTCTTATTATTTTGGTCTTCATCTTCTCTTGTTTTCTTTATTCTGTTGTTGCCTCCCTCTCTCTTTCCTGATTTTTTTGGGGCGAGGATGATGCTCAGGTTTTGCCAGCATTCACTAAGTGACACTGTCTGGTATGTAAGTTGCTTGTTTTATTTTGACTAAGGTCAAATACTTAATGACAAACCAGCTTTAGGGAGCCCTTCAGCCAACCATGTTGTAATTTATAACTCCTATGATTAGTTAAGAAAATTGAATGTGATTAGTTATTTCTCAGGAAAACAATGAAAGTACAAGAGATTAAAACAATGTAATTGAAAATTCCCCAGGACCCACATATGCCAGACCCACAAGGTGGTGGCCCTGGTTCTCTCTCTCTCTCTCTCTCTCTCTCTCTCTCTCTCTCTCTCTCTCTCTCTCTCTCTGCTTGAAAATGAATTTAAAAAAAAACCATTAAAAATAAAAGTGTTGGGGCTGGAGAGATGGCTCAGCGGTTAAGGTGTTTGCCTGTAAAGCCTAGCGAGCCGAGTTTGATTCTCCAGTACCCATGTAGTGACAGATGCATGAAGTGGTACATGCATCTGGTGTTTGTTTACAGTGGCTGGAGGCCCTGGCACACCCATTCTCTCTGTCTCTCTCTGCCCCCCCCCCTTTCTCTCTGTATGTCTTCCTCTCTGCTTGCAAACAGATAAATTAATAAAATATTTTAAATAAATAAAAATGAAAGTGTTGTCTCACACATTTAATGGACCAAAGTCACATGGTACCAAAGGATGAGGGAGAGCAGTTACTACAGCTCAGATAATTAAACTGCTCAAGCTACATATTTAAAAATTATTAACCATCAATATCTTTCAGAAAACATTTTGTTAATGCTAAGTCTGCTATTGGCCAAGTAGGTCTATAATAAGATACTTGGCTAGCTGGGTGTGGTGGCGCATGCCTTTAATCCCAGCATTAGGGAGGCAGAGGTAGGAGAATCGTTGTGAGTTTGAGGCCAGCCTGAGACTCCAGTGAATTTCAGGTCAGCCTGAGCTAGAGTGAGCCCCTACCTCAAAAAACAAAACAAAACAAAGATACTTGGCTATTCGTGGAAATTGTAAAAAAGGACAGGCACTAAAAATAATCTAATGTGAGCCAGGAGTAGTGGCACAGGACTATAATCCCAGTTAATCAGGAAGCTGAGACAGGGGGATTACAAATTCAAGGCCTGCCTGGGCTACAACATGAGTTTGAGACCAACCCATACAATCTTGTGAGATTTAGTCTCATGCTAAGCGTGGTAGCTCCTACCTGTAATCCTAGCACTTGGGAGGTTAATCAAGAGGATTCCTATAGTTCAAGGCCAGCTCGGGCTACATAGTTAGTTCCAGGCAAGCCTGGGCTATATACGGTAAGATTGTGTTTTAACAAAACATAACAATCACCAAAACAAACAAAAAACAGAAAGAAAGAAGCTGGCCCTGCCTTAAAATAAATGGCTGTTGATGTAACTCAGAGAAATTCCTGGCATACACTAACACCTGGCTTTAAAAGGTTTATCTGTTAAAAGTTTTAAGCCATATTATACACATACACCCATATATATAAAACATGTACTATGCATTTGTTTTATTATCTGTTTATAAACTGTAAATTACATAAATTCGGAGGTTCTAGTCTCAGAATCAGGGTCATATCTACAGTGCCAGGCACATATATAGAACGAAAGACACTGTCCAGATGAGTGATTCCTAGGCTCTTAACGTGCTTGCAGTCCTACATTCTATTGGCCATGGCTGGTCTAACATCTTCTAAGTTCTCCTGCCTCCCATAGCCCACTCAGCCCTCTGCTCCTCTTGGGTACTTTTTACAAGTCATTATAACAATAAGAAAAAGCAATTTGTTCATCTACTAATATTCCAGTTACGAAGTCTTGGATACTTTATGTTTTGTCTGTTTTTTTTCCTTTTTTCATTTAATATTTTATTTATTTAATTTCCAAGCAGAGAGATAGAAAGAATGGGTGTGCCAGGGCCTCCAGCTGCTGCAAATGAACTCTACATGCATGCGCCTCTCTGTGAATCTGTCTTGACATGGCTATTGGGCTTTGCAGACAAATGTCTTAACCACTGGGCTATCTCCCCAGCCCTTGTCTGTTTTGTTTGTTTATAAAGTCTGTGTAACCCAGGCTTGAATTTACCATGTAGCCAAGGCTGATTTGGACTGATCCTCCTGCTTCAGCCTCCTTCATGCTGGGATTACAGGTGTGAACCACTAGTCTTGGCTCTAGGATGCTTTTTTAAAAATATGTCTTTATAATTTTATTTATTCGAGAGCATATGGAAGAGCCAATTCCTTCTGCCACTTTATGTGACTGGCTGTAAGTGAGATTGAGGAGATAGAGCATGGGGCTGGTAAGCTTTGTAAGCAAGTTTCTTTAACCACCGAGCTATCTCCCATCCCTTCTAGGATGTTTTTGGAAAACACTAAAATAATTTAGATTCCTCACAAATTTTCAGCATGACACACCAGATTCGGTGTCTTATCTCAAAGATTGAAAGCTATATTTAGGCTGAAGAAATGGTTCAGTGGTTAAAGGCGCTTGCTTGCAAAGCCTAGCAGCCTCTTTTTGGTTCCCCCGTATCTATATAAATCAGATGCACAAATTGGTGCATTTGTCTGGAATTTGTTTGCGGTGGCAGCCATTGTGTGTGTGTATCTCTTTCCTTCCCTCTCTCTCACTCTCAAATTAATACAGAAATTAATAAAAAGTGCCTGTCATGGTGTTACATGCCTTTAATCCCAGTACTAGAGAGACTAAGGTAGGAAGATTGCTGTGAGTTCAAGTCCAGCCTGAGACTACAGAGCAAGATCTAGGTCAGCCTGGCCTAGAGTGAGACCCTATCTCAAAAATACAACAAGGGGGCTGGAGAGATGGTTTAGCGGTTAAGGTACTTTTCTGCAAAGCCTAATGACCTGGGTTTGATTTTCCAGCACCCACATAAAGCCACATGCACATTGTGCATGCATCTGGAGCTCGTTTGCAGCAGCTGGAGTTCCTGGAGCACCCATTCATAGTCCCCTCCCCCCTTCTCCTTGCAAATAATAAACAAACAGAAGCTGACCTGGGAGTGGTTATGCACTCCTTTAATCTCAGCACTCAAAAGGCAGAGGTTGGGCTGGAGAGATGGCTCAGGGGTTAAGGCACTTGCCTCCAGTGCCTAAGGCCCCTGGTTCAATTCCCCAGGACCCACATAAGCCAGACCCACAAGGTGGTGGCCCTGGTGCGCTCTCTCTCTCTCTCTCTCTCTCTCTCTCTCTCTCTCTCTCTCTCTCTCTCTTTCTCTCTGCTTGAAAATAAATTTTAAAAAAGGCAGAGGTTTTGGGGGGGAGAGAGAGAGAGAGAGAGAGAGAAAACTAAGTATAAAATTTTAAAAGGCTTATTTTCCTAGAGATATTTTCACATTGCTTAATATTTTGTTGTTAAAGGCATGGTGGAACTAGTTCCTGCTTCAGATACCCTCAGGAAAATCCAAGTGGAATATGGTGTGACAGGATCCTTTAAAGATAAACCACTTGCTGAGTGGCTAAGGAAATACAACCCTTCTGAAGAAGAATATGAAAAGGTGATTACCATGTCTCTTCATTTTGAAGAACTTTGTTTGAAAAAATGTATTACAAATGTCATTACTGCTTTCTTGTCTAGTTCTGGTTTGAGGCAAGTTTAGCGGAAAAAATAGTCTCTCTCCCTTTCTCCCTCTCCCTTTCCCCTGTCCTCCTCCTTTTCTTCTTCTTTTTTTTTTTTTAATTAAGGGAAAAATTTCATTTTTAAAGTAAATTGCAGCTTTATTTAGCCCTCTTTTTTGTTTGTTTTGAGACAATGTCTCACTGTATATCGTAGCTGGCTTCAGATTTTCAGTAATCTTAGTGCCTCAACCTTCCTGGTTCTGGGATTATTCATAGGTGTGCCCCACCATGCCCAGCTTGACTTTCTCAAGTATAAAGAATATAGGGGCTGTAGAGATGGCTCAACAGTTAGAGGTGCCTGCTTGCAAAGCCACTGACTTGGGTTCAGCCTGAGACTGACTGCGTATTGAATTCCAGATCTGCCTAGGCTTAGAGTGAGACCCTATCTTCAAAAACATATATATATATATATATATATATATATATATATATATATGAATGAATGAATGTGAGTGAAACAAACACTAAATTGCCCCTTAAACAATTTCAGGCATGCATTTATTTAAGAGGCCAGAAAAGCAGAGGTATTTTTATAACTCAGAATGTAACATTCCCCAAAGACCTTGGAAGACATTAAGGAAATGAGTAAGAACATCTATGTCATGAGGGAGGTAACAGTTGATTAGTGAGTGGCCAGGCTCTCTGTGCGTGGATCCAAGCCCTAAGTCATTTACCAGTCATAAGCACTTCAGGCTCTGTGACCACTGCTATTACAGTTATATAGTTATATACAGGCATAGTCTTACTGTGCCTGTGTAAAACCATAGTATTGCAGTGGTGCTGTGAGATTTCATGTGTGCATGTATATGTACTATGTACGTATTGTAGAGAGGAGAAAGTGCTGCAGAGAAAAACTGATTGCTAGCTTTTTCTTAATAGTGGAATCATCAGGTTTTTTTTTTTTTTAATTTGTGGGTTTTTAAAATTTTTTTAATTTTTTAATATTTTATTTATTCTTTTTCAAGCAGAGAGAGCGAGAGAGAGCGAGCGAGCACCAGGGCCAACACCTTGTGGGTCTGGCTTATGTGGGACCTGGGGAATTGAACCCGGGACCTTAGGCACTGGAGGCAAGTGCCTTAACCGATGAGCCATCTCTCCAGCCCTGTGGGTTTTTTTTTTTTGTTGTTTGTTTGGTTTTGCTTTTTCAAGGTAGGGTCTCACCCTTATCCAGGCTGTCCTGGAATTCATTTTGTAGACCCTGGCTGGCCTAGAATTCGCAGTGATTATCCTATCTCTGCCTACCAAGTGCTGGGACTAAAGGTGTGCACCACCACACCCAGCTTGGTATTAGTTTTGAATTACATAGAAGAGAAAGGTAAACTCTCAAGACCAGGCTTATCATTTTTTGTTGTTATTTGTTTTGTTTTTTTAAAGTCAGGTCTCACAGGCTGACCTGGAACTCACTCTGTAGTCCAGCGATTGTCCTACATCTGCCTTCATAGCTCTGGGATGAAAGATTGTGTGCCATCTTGCCCAGTTTTGTTTGTATCATCATCATCATCATTAATTTATTTGAGAGGGGGGGGGGAGAGAAGAGAGAGAGAGGGAGAGAAGAGAGAGAGATTACAGTTGTGTCAGGGATTCTTTCCACTGCAGTCTTATCGAGACATATGTGCCACTTTGTGCGTCTGGCTTTTTTTTTTTTGGTTTTTCGAAGTAGGGTCTCACTCTAGCCCAGGCTGACCTGGAATTCACTACGTAGTCTCAGGGTGGCCTTGAACTCATGGCGATCCTCCTACCTCTGCCTCCTGAGTGCTGGGATTAAAGACATGTGCTACCACGCCCAGTTTGTGCATCTGGCTTTTATCGGTACTTTGTAAGCAAGCACCTTTGACTGGGGAGCCATCTCTCCAGCCCTTTTTGGATTTTTGAAGCAAGGTTTCCCTCTAAATCATCCCAACCTAAAACTCACTTAATAGGCTGGTCTGAGCCGGGCGTGGTGGCGCACGCCTTTAATCCCAGCACTTGGGAGGCAGAGGTAGGAGGACCTCGTGAGTTCAAGGCCACCCTGAGACTACAGAGTGAATTCCAGGTCAGCCTGGGCTAGAGTGAGACCCTACCTTGAAAAAAAAAAAAAAATAGGCTGGTCTGTAACTCATGATTGTCTTCCTACCTCTTCCTCCTGAGTGCTTAGATTATTAACTGGTCAGTGACAGTTGAAGGTTTAGGTCGGGACCAAAGAATTCATGCCTGGAAAAAGAGAAAAGCTAAAGAGATGCAGCCATAAACACTTAAACAATTATTTAGCCGGGCGTGGTGCCATACACTCTTTAATCCTAGCACTCAGGACGCAGAGGTAGGAGGATTGCCGTGAGTTCAAGGCCACCCTGAGACTACATAGTGAATTCCAAGTCAGCCTGGATTAGAGGGAGACCTTACCTCAAAACAAAAAACAAAAACAAAAAATATTTATTTGCAAGCAGGGTGAGAGAGAATGGGAGCACCAAGGCCTCTTGTTGCTGCAAACGAATTTCTGATACATGTGCCATTTGGTGTGTCTGACTTTACTTGATTACTTGGAGAATCAAACCCAGGTTGTTAGGCTTTGCAGTCAAGCACCTTAACACCGAGCTGTCTCTCCAGTCCCATAACCACTTTTTAGAAGGGTGTTTTATTTTATTATTATTTTTTTAATTTTAATTTTTTTTGTTTGTTTTTCGAGGTAGGGTCTCACTCTAGCCCAGGCTGACCTGGAATTCACTATCTCTGGGTGGCCTTGAACTCAGTGGTGATCCTCCTACCTCTGCCTCCTGAGTGCTGGGGTTAAAGGTGTGCGCCACCACGCCCGGCTGGTGTTTTATTTTTGAAATATAAAAAGACGAGCTTTTATTCTCATAACCTGTTTTTTTTTTTTAATTTTTCATTTTCAATCACAAAGAGAGAGAGAGAGAGAGAGAGAGAGAGAGAGAGAGAGAGAGAGAGAGAGATACCAGGGCCACCACCTTCTGGGTCAGGCTTATGTGGGTCCTGGGGAATTGAACCCAGGGCCTTAGGCACTGGAGGCAGTGCTTTAACCACTGAGCCATCTCTCCAGCCCCTTATAACCTGTTTTATAGGCCCAGACTGTCCTGGAACTTACAGTAACCCCCACTTCTGCCTCTTGATAAGCCACCACATCCATGTTGGCAGAAATGTTTTGAAAGTGTAATAAATTCTCACTGTGTAATTCTGCCTCCTGAACATAAATTTTTTCTCTATAAAAATCTCGTGTGTGTTTCAGGCTTCTGAGAACTTCATCTATTCTTGTGCTGGGTGCTGTGTGGCAACCTATGTTCTAGGAATCTGTGATCGGCACAATGACAATATCATGCTTCGAAGCACGGGGCACATGTTTCACATTGACTTCGGGAAGTTTTTGGGCCATGCACAGATGTTTGGTAGCTTCAAAAGGTATTAATACTGTTACCTGTTGGTGAAGGGGCAAGTTCTGTCTCAAATGCATGTCTCAACCCTTGCTATTCCTGCTGGGCTTGGCCTTGTGGCTCTTTCTGAATATAACAGGACAATTTGACCACATAATTGATGAAATTAGTGTATGTAAGCTTTTGAAATAAATGGATATGGATTTTGTTTTTGCTAGTCTGTGTTATCAGAAATGGTTCAATTTGTATAATTGTAATAAATGTTTAAGTTTTTTCTCTGTAGCTACTGTTAAATTTCCCTTTGGATATATTGAATTATAAATAGTACCTTTGAAAAAAATTATATAAATTTGGTCCTAATAATGAGACTGTTAAATAATAGTTTCTCTAAAACTGTGACTTTTCAAAGATTAGGGAAATCCAGAACTGTTAGATACTGTTTGCTGTTCATGTAGATTAGTTTAGTAACCACTTAGATCAACAGCCCTGTTTGAATATGTCCATCAATATGCTCTGTGTACTTTCAATAGGGATCGCGCTCCTTTCGTGCTCACCTCTGACATGGCATATGTCATTAACGGGGGTGAAAGACCCACCATTCGTTTCCAGTTGTTTGTGGACCTCTGCTGTCAGGCCTACAACTTGATACGAAAGCAAGCAAACCTGTTTCTCAACCTCCTTTCACTGGTAACTATGCTAGCATTGACTATTATATGAGGGCATGTGTGGTTTAATACTTTAAAAAGATGTTTTGTGATTTTGGAATAAAATTTACTGTGGTCACAAAGGTCAAATTACTAATAAAAAATTTGGGGGGAGCTGGGCATGGCGGCGCACGCCTTTAATCCCAGCACTCGGGAGGCAGAGGTAGGAGGATTACCATGAGTTCAAGGCCACCCTGAGACTACATAGTGAATTCCAGGTCAGCCTCAACTAGAGCGAGACCCTACCTCGAAAAACAAAATTTGGGGGGGGGTGAGGAGAATTTTGAGGCAGGGTCTCACTCTAGCCCGGGCTGACCTGGAACTCAAGACCCAGGCTGGCCTTAAACTCACGGTGATCCTCCTGCCTCTGCCTCCCAAGTGCTGGGATTAAAAACATTCATCACCACGCCTGGTTACTACCAAGGACAAACTATCTGATTCCATTTATATAAAAACAGGAAACATAAGTCAGAAGCGTTGTGACCCTGGGAGTGGGCAGTAGTGGGAACTGCAGCTGGAAAGGGCATCTGGGCTGCTGCTGAGTCTGTGTCAGTCTGGGTGTACTCATTTAAGTAAAAGAACAAGGAGTTGGCTGAGAATGACAGAATAATGACAAGCCTGAACAGGTGGTCTCGATTTTGCATTTTTCACTCCATAAATGGGCTCTGTTGACTTCAAGCCACACGACTTCATTGACCACTGTTTTCATTGATAGGTCACTTAGAGTCCCAAGGCATTAAACTTCTCAAAAACATGGTTTTTAAAATTTGCTTTAGTTTTAATTATTTAACCCTTGGAAAATTTAACTAACAAAGTTTTTTGTTTTCTTGTACAGATGATTCCTTCAGGTTTACCAGAGCTGACAAGTATTCAAGATTTGAAATATGTCAGAGATGCACTTCAACCCCAAACTACAGATGCTGAGGCTACAATTTTCTTCACAAGGTACGCCATATGAGCTACATTACTAAAGGCATGTGCATTTTAGCCTTGTCTTTGCTTTACTTGAATAAAGGGAAAAGCAAAAGAGTTTTCCGTTTTGGAGGGAAAAGAAGTTAAAAGTTTAGAATTGGGTGTGGTAGTACACACCTCTAATTCCAGCTATTCAGGAGGCTGAAGCAGGATTGCAAGACCAATGCCAAGAAAGAGCCTGCCTCAAAATAGGCCTGGGGTGTAGCTTAGCACTGGAGAGCAGTTATCCTAACCTGTGTGAGCCTCTCGGTTCAGTCCCTGGTACTGCCTCCCTTCCCCTCCCCAACCCACACACAAAGTTGCTGAATAAATATGAAAGTTGTAATAGTACTTTGAAAATTATGGCTGGGCATGTATATATACACATACATACACACATATGTATGTATGTATGTACGTATATGTATAAATGTATATGTTTATTCTTCTCAAAGCATAATCACAAGGTTTTTAGTCTATGATTTCTATGAAAGTATTCTATTTGTGTATTTATATACACTTTTCTGAGTATTCTGAATTTTTTCTATAATACTATGTACTTAAAAATTTTTTTTCCATTTGTGTATTTATGTGTATGTATATGCGTGGGTAGTGTGGAGGCACCAAAGGCCAGAGTTTGATGTTGGGCTGCACTTGGATTTTAATGGGTTTGTTAAGATAATAAAGTCATCTTTTCATTAATATTTTAAGCATCTGTTTCTAATAGCTCTTTACTCTTGAACCCCATATGGCTCAAAACATACATTTCTTTCTTGTACTATTATTTTGTTACTGAGATGAGGTGCATTTTACCAGATCTTTTACCCAAAGAAGAAAGAAAATATTTGGCAGAGTGAGAATCTGCTTAAATTTAAAAAAAAAACACAAAACATGTCTTTCCTTTTATTATATGAAAGAATGTACCATGTGCTCCCATGAAGGTGCACTGTTAACAGATTTCCTGATTGTTTTATAGGCTGATTGAGTCAAGCCTGGGAAGCATCGCCACCAAGTTTAACTTCTTCATTCACAACCTGGCTCAGCTGCGTTTTTCTGGTCTTCCTTCTAACGATGAGCCCATCCTTTCATTTTCACCCAAAACATACTCCTTTAAACAAGATGGCCGAATCAAAGAAGTCTCTGTTTTCACATATCATAAGAAATACAACCCAGATAAGCATTATGTAAGTTTCACTATATGTAGATAATCATGTATATGACACTGTTGTTCTTCCTAAGTCCTTCACCTACTGCGTATGTACCAAGCATTTATTCTATTGTGTTTGCTCTTTCTATGGGTAGTCCAAAAATAAGTAAATGTACTTGGAGCACTCTTAATTTTCTTGGCATTTATTTCATGTTTCAATTTACAAGCAGATGAGGGGAAGGGAATGGACACGTCACGGCCTCTCACCACTGCAGACAAATTCCAGATTCAAGTGCCACTTTGTACATCTCTCTCTACATGGGTACTTGGGATTTGAACGCTTTGCAAGCAATCACCTTTAACCACTGAGCCATCTCTCCATCCCAGAGCTTTCTTTTTTATTATTTTTTTTTTGGGGGGGGGGTTCTTGGTAGAGTCTCACTCTAGCCCAGGCTAACCTGGAATTCACTATGTAGTCTGAGGGCAGTCTTGAACTCATGGTGATCCTTCTACCTCTGTCTCCCGAGTGCTGGGATTAAAAGGCATGTGCCACCACTCCTGGCATAGAGGGTTTTTTTGTTGTTTTGTTTTTTGTTTTTAAATTGATTTCTTTATTGTTAATAATTAGAAACACTGTATGAACAAGTCTTGTGTTGGTACCCCCTTAGTGGGATTGTTAGAATGGTCCATGGGATGGAGGGCTAGGAATTGTGCAAGCAGTGGACTTTTTTTTTTTTTTTTTTTTTT
>PVHP010015866.1:0-23425 GCA_004024765.1 Zapus hudsonius | reverse complement strand
TTTGAGTATCCTCGGTGTCTGTCTCCATTACTCTTGCATAGCTTGTCTTGACTTGCTGTGAAGGTAGGTCTCTTGCTCATCTGGCCATTTCCTCTGTGGTTTCCTTTTGACCCTAGATGATGAGTTAGTGATGTTCAGCTCCTGCCTGGGTGTCAGCCATCATCTCAGGTCTTGTTGGTGGAATTGGGTTGTCCACAGTTCTTACTTCCATCTGAAAAATACAGAGTCTCCAAGGGAGAGTGAGTTTAGTATATGTTAAATGGGATAAACATTGTTGATGTGGCAAGAATTTAATGAATGTAGACTCCCTGTAGGTACATGGTAAGTGGGGACTTACCATTGGAGTCAGGGTTCTTAGTCTCCATGAGAATTTGCCTTGGATCCCAGTTTCAGTTAGGGTTCCTTGCCACTGAGTAGATCTCTTAGCCAATCAGAGAGCTGTTGGTTACCCACCTAGGTTAAGTACCACTACTGCACAGATGAACATTTCATGCCTTGATTGTTTTTGAACAAAGAAAGAATGTTCTTCATTATTTTTTCACACTTGAGAATGTGTGTGTGTGTATATATATATATATATATATATATATAAAACATGTCTTTATGATACTATTCACTCATGTGCTAAGTCATTTTCTTTTTTTTTTTTTTCTTCGAGGTAGGGTCTTGCTCTAGTGCAGACTGACCTGAAATTCTCTATGTAGTCTCAGGGTAGCCTTGAACTCACGGCAATCCTCCTACCTCTGCCTCCCAAGTGCTGGGATTAAAGGCGTGCGCCACCACACCCAGCTTAGCTAAGTCATTTTCTATCGTTTATTATTTTCAAGCAGAGAGAGAGAGAGAATTGGCGCATCAGGACCTACAGCCACTGCAAATGAACTTGAGATGCATGCACCACTTTGTGTACCTGCTTTACATGGATACTGGGGAATTGAACTCAGGCTGTTGGGATTTGCAGACAAGTACTTTTAACTGCTGATCTATCTCTCCAGTCCTAAGTAGTTTTATTTTTCCATTCTGAGAAACAATCCTAGGATCTCCCCATGCTAGGCAAATGTACCACTGAGGTACTTCTCTGGCCCCCATGCTAATTAAAAAAAATATTTATTTTATTTGCAAGCATAGAGGAAAAAAATGGGCATGCCAGGGCCTCTAGTCAGTGAAGGAACTCCAGATGCCTGCATCACTTTGCATGTCTGGCTTTATGTGGATACTGGGGAATCAAACCCGAGTTGATAAGTTTTGCAGGCAAAAGTCTTAACCACTGAGCCATCTCTCCATCCACCCCCTACTATTTTTATTGGGTAATTTTAAAAATGGTTTTTTGTTGGTTTTTAAAATATTTATCTTTGAACAGAGAGAGAGAGAGAGAGAGAGAGAGAGAACATGTCATAGCCAGCTCACAGGCCACTGTGGGATGAACCTCCAAACCAGGCATAGTTATGGAAGGAAAGGATTTATTGAAACTATAGATCCAGGGGAAGTTCCATAATGGTGAAAGAGGCTGCCCCCCCTCATAGTCCAAGCAAAGAGAGAAAAACCATCACCAGCACCATACACACAACAAACAGGTGGGGGGGTAGGGAAAAAGAGATTCCCCCCCCCTTAATATATCTTTAGGGCAGGGTCTTGTAACCTTATCCCAGACTTGTTGGCTTCCTTAGTCTCTCAAATTTCCTTTCTGCACTGCCCTCCCAGGAATGGATGTTCATTTCTAGCTTCCTGAGTCTCCTTACATCCTGCCCCCTACTGAAAGGCTGCCTTCTTGTAGTCAACCTCAAAGACTCACCCAAGATGACTAAAATGTCACGTTGCCAACAAAACTTAACCATCTCAGTATGTATGAGTGTTCAGGGCCTCTTGACTTTGCAAAGGAACTCCAGGCGCATGCACCACTTTGTTCATGTGGCTTTACATGGTTACTGGGGAATTGAACTAGGCCAGTAGGCTTTGTAAGCATGTGCCTTGAACTTGGTAATGCCAGGTACACAAAGTTCTCTCTTTTTCTCTCTCTCCCTCTCCCTCTCTCTCTCCCTCTCCCTCTCCCCTTCCCCCTCTCCTCAAATAAAAATATTTATACATGCGCTGGGCATGACGGCGCACGCCTTTAATCCCAGCACTTGGGAGGCAGAGGTAGGAGGATTGCCGTGAGTTCAAGGCCACCCTGCGACTACATAGTGAATTCCAGGTCAGCCTGGGCTAGAGTGAGACCCTACCTCAAAAAACCAAAAAAAAAAAAAAAAATTATACATGCATATGTGTGTATGTATGTACCTATACTGGGACCTGGGAAGATGGCTCAGACATTAAAGATGCTTATAATGCTTACCAGACCAATTGCATTTCCCCAGCCACCCACATAAAGTCAGAGACATTCAATTGCAGTTACAAGAGACCCTGGTGGACTCATACACTCACATATGCAAATAAATACTTTAATCCCAGCACTCGGGAGGCAGTAGGAGGAGTATCACCATGAATTTGAGGCTACCTTGAGACTACATCGTGAATTCTAGGTCAGCCCAGGCTAGAGTGAGACCCTACCTCAAAAAAAGAAAAAGAAAGAAAGAAAAGGCTGGGCGTGGTGGCACATGCCTTTAGAGAATCCCAGCGTTCAGGAGACAGAGGTAGGATGGTTTTGGTGAGTTTAAGACCATCCTGGGATACAGAGTGAATTCCATGTAATCCTGGGCTAAAGTGAGACTCTGCCTGAAATACATGTGCACATTCCTACCCTCCATATGAATTTCTATTTTTGGTTTTGTGTTTGTTTTTTGTGGATATGTCTGACTCTTCTACCACCAATCTTATTTAAAGTAGCATTCTTTTTTTTCTTTTTTTATTATTTATTTATTTTCGAGCACAGAGAGAGAGGGAGAGAGAGAGAGAGGGAGAGAGAGAGAGAGGGAGAGAGAGAGAGAGAGAGAGAGAGAGAGAGAGAGAGAGAGAGAGAGAGAGAGAGAGAGAGAGAGAGAACCAGGGCCACCACCTTGTGGGTCTGGCTTTATGTGGGTCCTGGAGAATTGAACCAGGGGCCTTAGGCACTGGAGGCAAGTGCCTTAACCGCTGAGCCATCTCTCCAGCCCCCTAAAGTAGCATTCTTTAAAGTACTGTAATGTGGGCTGAAGGCTCAGCGGTTAAGGCACTTACCTGTAAAGCCCAGCTGCCCAAGTTTGGTCCCCCAATATGCACATAAAGCCAGATGCACAAAGTGGTGCATGCATCTGGAGTTCCTTTGCAGGGGCTAGAAGCCCTAGCATGCCCATACACACACTTTCTCTGTCTCTGCAAATAAATAATATAAAATATATTAAAGTATCATAACTTACAATAGTTGAAATATTGAGTGAAATATACTGTCTCCATTTTTTTTTTTTTTGGCCTATTTTTTTCTGCTTACTTTCTTAAATGAACTTTTTGTCTTTTTTTTTTTCTTTTTTTGGTTTTTCGAGGTAGGGTCTCACTCTAGCCCAGGCTGACCTGGAATTCACTCTGTAGTCTCAGGGTGGCCTTGAACTCATGGTGATCCTACTTCTGCCTCCCAAGTGCTGGGATTAAAGGCGTGCGCCACCACGCCCGGCTACTTTTTGTCATTTTTATTGGAAATAAACTGTTTATAAATTTGAAAAGTACATTCTATTATCAGTGTTCATATCCATGTTCGAATTTGTTTTTTCGGGGTATGGTGTTGCTTTAGCCCAGTCTGACTTGGAATTCACTGTGTAGTCTCAGGGTGACTTTGAATTCACATCGACCCTCTTACCTCTGCCTCCTGAGTGCTAGGATTAAAGGTGTTCGCCACCACACCTGACTTCGTATTCTTTTTGTTTGTGTTTTTGTGTGTGTGTGTATGTATGTGTTTTTTGTTTGTTTGTTTTTGAAGGTCTCACTCTAGCTCAGCTGACCCGGGACTCATTCTCTATCCCCAGGCTTCACATTCTTATTTGTATATCTCCCAATGGCTATGTTTACACTTAGATTATAGTTATATGTGTTATAAATACAGTGAACTGTATTTGTTGTTTCCTGTTCCTAACATTCTCAAATTGAAAACATTTGGACTATAAATTTTTCCATCAGGAAAAGGAGCTCTATTGTAACGTAATGTGCTTATGTAATTTCTTTTCAGATTTATGTAGTCCGAATCTTGAGAGAAGGACATCTTGAGCCATCCTTTGTATTCCGGACGTTTGATGAATTTCAGGAGCTTCACAATAAGCTTAGCATTATTTTCCCACTTTGGAAGTTACCTGGGTATGTTCCTTTTTCCTTGTCAAAATCTGTTTCAGTTTGATGCAGAGTCATAATGCCCTAATGCACAACTGAAGGTGGACAAGGAGCTGTACAGTTTGGTTGAATGAATAAGCAATGTATGTGCAAGATCTTCAAGCCAGGCATGGTGGACACATACTTTTTGGGGGGAGGCAGAGGCAATAGGGTACTGCTAGTTCGAGGTCAGCCAGGCATACAAGGTGACACCCTTTCTCAAAAAACAGCAACAACAACAAATTAAAAAATCCTCAAAATGTAGAGTTTTTCAGACTCCAGTTTGAGGTTGTCACTTTGATTTGTTGTCTGCCCCACAGTAAAGGACCCATGTTATAAACTAGCTCCCTCTGCAGAAATGATCTCTAGGCACCATGAAGATCTCCTTTGTTAAATAATGAGCTGAAGCAGTTATTGCACAAGTTTTTTTTTATATTTTATTTATTCGTTTTCAAGCAGAGAGAGAGAGAGAGAGAGAGAGAGAGAGAGAGAGAGAGAGAGAGAGAGAGAGAGAGAGAGCGCACCAGGGCCACCACCTTGTGGGTGTCTG
The DNA here is from genome assembly GCA_004024765.1 of Zapus hudsonius. Lineage (NCBI taxonomy): Eukaryota > Metazoa > Chordata > Mammalia > Rodentia > Dipodidae > Zapus > Zapus hudsonius. Next base: position 18,609 of record PVHP010015866.1, on the reverse strand, counting down.
GCTTATGTGGGTACTGGGGAATTGAACCCGGTGCCTTAGGCACTGGAGGCAAGTGCCTTAACCGCTGAACCATCTCTCCAGCCCAACTGCGCAAGTTTTTAACAGGAATGTTAGTGTTTAGCTTTTTTCTTTTTTTTGGGGGGGGGTGTCTGTGATGGTGCATGTACGTATACGTGTTCAGGTATGTTTCCCCTGTGCACCTGGACCAGGGGAGGTTATTGGGTGCCCTCTCTCTGGCTCTTGTGTCTTACTTTCTTGAGATAGAGTTGCTCATTGAGCCTAGAGTGTCTGACTCTGGAGTCTCTGTAGAGACTGTTTCCATCCCCCGAGCACTAGGCTTTCAGGAGAGCACAGCCATGCTTGTTCTGTATGTGCTGAGGATGGACCTCAGGTTCTCAGTGCTTCTGCAGGATGCTTACCTTCTGTTCTGATAGCTGTTACTGTAGCTCAGTGAGCAGTACATAGGTTGCATGATTCAGACTCTTCTTAACACCATGAGATTTCAAAAATGAAAACCCTTTAATCCCAGCACTCGGGAGGCAGAGGTAGGAGGATCACCATGAGTTCGAGGCCACCCTGAGACTACATAGTGAATTCCAGGTCAGCCTGGGCTAAAAGTGAGACCCTACCTCAGAAAACCAAAAAAAGAAAATCCAGTGGGCAAATCTCCCTTTTCCACCATCACCAAAATGAGGGCTTGTGATGGTGCTCAACACTGCTCTTCGCCCTGTGTCATCTTTGTGAACTTCCCTGGTACCTTTCAGAAATGAGATCTGATAAATAATAAGTGCAAATACAGGAAACAAACAGCATGGGCATCTTTGGTACCAAGGCTCATAAAAGGAAAATGTGTAATTTAAATATTTTTTGTTTGTTTGTTTTGAGGTCAGGTTTCTAGCCTAGACTGTCCTTGAACTTGCAGTGATCCTCTTACCTCTGCCTCCCTGGTGCTGGAATTAAACGTCTGGCTAAAGTATTTTTCAAAATATTTTAAAATTGTGTGTGCATCTGTGGATGCAAGATTTCGAGTGCGCACGTGAATGTTTGTGATGGTGCACATAGTTGTCTGTACGGCACCTTCTTTGAGACAGGGTTTTTTGACACTCCAAAGGAGTCTGCTCCATGAGTGGCTTTAAATGCACACGCACACTTGGGAATTGAACCCAGGATGGTTGGCTTTGCAAGCATGCACCTTTAACCGCTGAACCTTCTCCTTAAGCCCCTAATTTAAGTATTTCATCCTGAGTGCTTTAAAGGTAAATCACACACAATATATAATGGATTAAGACTACACTTTGTTTTAAGTATGCATAAAAGTCTGTTTCTAGGGCTGGAGAGATGGCTCAGCGGTTAAGGCACTTGCCTCCAGTGCCTAAGGCCCTGGGTTCAATTCCCCAGGTCCCACATAAGCCAGACCCACAAGGTGTTGGCCCTGGTTCTCTTTCTCTCTCTCTCTGCTTGAAATGAATAAATAAAATATTTTTTTTAAAAAAGTCTGTTTCTAGTAAATATTGTATATGATTCTACAAATCCTTTTTATTTATTTATTTAATTAATTTTTTTTTTTCCTTTTTCGAGTTAGGGTCTCCCTCTAGCCCAGGCTGACCTGGAATTCACTATGTAGTCTCAGGGTAGCCTTGAACTCATGGTGATCCTCCTACCTCTGCCTCCCGAGTGCTGGGATTAAAGGCGTGCGCCACCATGCCCAGCTATTTTTTTTTTTTTTTTTTAAGATAGGGTACCAATCTAGCCAAGGCTCAGGGTGGCCTCAAAGTCATGGTGATCCTCCTACCTCTCCCTCTGGAGTGCTGGGACTAATGGCATGCACCACCAGGCCTGGTTACAAATACTTTTTGATGAGATCATTTAAATCCTGCTTGTTTTTGTTTTTCTTCTGCAGCTTTCCTAATAGGATGGTCCTAGGAAGAACACACATAAAAGATGTAGCAGCCAAAAGGAAAGTTGAATTAAACAGTTACTTACAGAGTTTGATGAATGCTTCGACAGATGTTGCAGAGGTAAAATGCTCATGCAGGCCGTAAAGCATACTGTGTGCCTTTGTGCTATGTAAACTCTAAGCTGATGAAACTTTGTTCTTTCACTCTCAGTGTGATCTTGTCTACACTTTTTTCCATCCCTTACTGCGTGATGAGAAAGCTGAAGGAATAGCTAGGTCTGCAGGTAAGATTACGTTTTCTTTTTTTTCATATTCATGACCTGTAAGTAGAGCTTTTTTTTAAAATTTTATTTATTCATTTTCAAGCAGAGAGATAAGATAGTGTGTGTGTGTGTGTGTGTGTGTGTGAGAGAGAGAGAGAGAGAGAGAGAGAGAGAGAGAGAGAGAGAGAGAGAGAGAAAGAACGAGAGAACCAGGGCTACCACCTTGTGGGTCTGGCTTATGTGGGTCCTGGGGAATTGAACCCGGGGCCTTAGGCACTGGAGGCAAGTGCCTTAACCGCTGAGCCATCTCTCCAGCCCGTAAGTAGAGCTTTTTAAAAAATAAAAATTAAAAAAAATTATATATCTATATAATGTATTTTCATTATAATTCCTCCTATTAACTTCTTTTTCCCAAACAATCTCTCTTCTGCTTTTTGTGACCCACTGAGCTTAATTAGGGCTGCCTGCATTCTCAAGGGTGGGGATTGTTGGCCAGAGAATATGCAGATTAGGAGTGGCTACACCACTGTAGAAAAATGCCTATTTTCCAGCAACCCTGAACTGCCAGTAACTTGGGAACTGATAGGGCCTCATGTCCTGCTCCATCTTTAATTTTATATATATATATAGAGAGAAAGTAAGTCTGGTAGGGCCTCTAGCCACTGCAAACAAACTAGATGCGTGTGCCACCTTGTGCATCTGCCTTTTTGTGGACACTGGGAAATTGAATCTAGGTTTTTTTGTTTGTTTGTTTGTTTGTTTTCCGAGATAGGGTCTCACTCTAGCCCAGGCTGACCTGGAATTCACTATGTAGTCTCAGGGTAGCCTTGAACTCACTGCGATCCTGCCAAGTTCTGGGATTGAAGGCATGTGCCACCACACCCGACCTGTTTATGAGATTTTTTTTTACTTCCTCTACCCTTACCCCACCCTCATATGTTGGTGGATCTGGCAGTAAAGAAAAATTCTATTTTGTGGACGCTTGAAGGAGGCAGGTTGCAGGCAGGTAAGAGGAGAGTGCTTCTCTTCTCTTTTCAGGTGCAGGCCTCTTCAGCCCTACTCCAGGCCCTGTCGGAGGAGCAGTGAAGTTATCTGTGTCTTACCGAAATCACACGCTCTTCATCATGGTGATGCACATCAAAGATCTTGTGAGTGGCCTCACCTGACAGTGGTTCTGCAGCAGGCCATCCGTCTGTGGTGGATCACTGGCTTTAAGGGACTGCTTTTTTTCGTAGGTTACGGAAGATGGGGCTGACCCAAATCCATACGTCAAAACTTACCTGCTTCCGGATACCCACAAAACATCCAAACGTAAAACGAAAATATCACGCAAAACTAGGAACCCAACATTCAATGAAATGGTAGGTTATTTCTAAAAATTTCTTAAAACTTCCAATTTCAGACTTGAACCTAGCATTTTATATTAAGTATCAGTTGCTGAACTGTTTTTTTCACAGAGCAAATAGTAGCAGTCCAGTAGTATTTAACAAAAAAGTGAGCCGGGAATGGTGGCGCACGCCTTTAATCCCAGCACTTGGGAGGCAGAGGTAGGAGGATTGCCTTGAGTTCAAGGCCACCCTGAGACTACATAGTGAATTCCAGGTCAGCCTGGACTAGAGCGAGACCCTACCTCGAAAAAAAAAAAAAATAATAATAATAAATAAAAGTGGCCAATCATATACCCATAGCTTTCAAAAACATATTAGTGGGGGGCTGGAGAGATGGCTTAGTGGGTAAAGGCACTTGCCTGCGAAGCCTAACAACCACAGTTAGATTCCCCAGTACCCACGTAAAGCTAGTGCACAAAGAGGTGAATGCATCTGGAGTTTGTTTGCTGGAGCTGTAGGCCCTGGTGCACCTGTTCTCTTTGTCTCTCTCTGCTTGCAAATAAATTTTTTTTAAAGCTATTAATGGGGACTGGGAAGATGGCTCAGTAGTTAAAGGCACTTGTTTGTAAAGTCTGCTGGCCTGTGTTTAAGTCCCTAGCCAGCACCCATATATAGCCAGACCCAAAAAATGATACAAGCATGTTCATTTGCAGCAGTAACAGACCTTTATGTACTCAATCCCACACGTGTGCCCACGTGTGCATGCACACTCATATACACTTGCGTGTCCATGTGCAAACAAGTAAATTATCAGAACAAAGCTATTTTTTTCTTTTTATATAAGATATATCTTTATTATCCATATTTATAAATACTGAATGAGCAAATAATGTGTTGGTGTCCCCAGCAGAACAAAGCTATTACGAGCAGTGTGGAGGGTGGCCATTGAGTTGGAATTTGCTATGGAGTAGGCTCTCAGCTCTCAGACTGAGTCGCCAGGGAGTGGGAGGCCAGCCATGATTGAACTACTCTTCCAGTGTGTGAACCTTCCTTGCTTCTCCCTCTCCCACTATTAATTCTTAAGGTAACTGCTGTGTAACTTCTCAGACATGACCCATCCCCTCCATCTCAGAAAAACCATGTCTCAAGTGTTAGCCAGTGATTGACGGGAACCATAGTCCAAGAGTCCAGAAATTCCAAAGGTGTCCTCCAGTACATCACTGTCTGACAGTCTGTTTCATTGAAAATCTTCTAAGGACACAAACAAGCTTGGCAATTTTGTCACATGCTATTTGTTTTCTCTTTGCTCTAGCTTGTGTACAGTGGATATAGTAAAGAAACCCTGAGGCAGAGAGAACTTCAGCTGAGTGTACTGAGCGCAGAATCTCTGCGGGAGAACTTCTTCTTGGGTGGAATCACCCTGCCTTTGAAGGATTTCAACTTGAGCAAAGAGACGGTTAAGTGGTATCAGCTGACTGCAGCAACATACCTGTAAACTGGCTTTAGAAGCAAGAAGTTAGGAATGTGGACACATGTGCACACACAGTTGTGGAATTTATTTTTTATATTTGGGCAGAAATTATAAACTTGATGTATTTCAGCACCTCTGTTGGACCAACAGTCACATAATTTATAAATTTTGAAAAGCCATTGCTATTTTAAAGTCATTATGTTGAGTGCTACAATTCCTAAAGACTTTGAGATAGTGCTGTCATTTTGAGCACCTCTTGCATTGTGTCCACACATCTGTTTTCCCGTTACCCACTGGGTACACCCACAAACACCAAAGCAAAGCAAAGTTGCGGTGTCAACCACAGGATGCAGCCACTGTTCCGTGGGCTGAAAAGCAAAGCACAAATCCTGGACAGCTATGTGAGGCTTTACAGAGTAGAAAAACCAATACTGTTTCTTACTTCTTGTTAGAGCCTTTCAGAATCAGTGCCAATCGCTGCAGTTGTAATGATGGTGCCTTACTTAACTTCATGTACTACCTTGGCTCTTGATGGCTCACTTTTTATCCTGACTTGATAATAAGTAGTTTTTACTCACTCTAAGCTTAATAAGGATAAACAGTATGTGCATTTACTCATGTTTTAAACAAATCAGTCGTTGTTCTCAACTTGTGTAACTTAGTTATTTTACCTGTCAAGCCATTTATTTAAGGTTTTATTGTCCAGTAACTGAATGAGATTCATTCATGTAGTTGTATTATAAATTCTATCATTCCGCTGGGCGTGGTGGTTCATGCCTTTAATCCCAGCACTGGGGAAGCAGAAGTAGGAGGATCACTGCGAGGTTGAGGCCAACCTGAGATTACATAGTGAATTCCAGGTCAGTCTGGGCTACGGTGAGACCCTATCTTGAAAAAACAAAAGAAAAATAAATGAATAAATTCTATCATTCCATTATAATCTGACATTTATGTCCAGGGGTATGAATTGAAGTTGGAATTTCACTTCCATGTATTTATACTTACTCCCTCATTAAACAACTGAAATTGTTCACCCCTGTGCTGTGCCTATTCCTGTTTAGTAAGAACTCCACGGGTAGGGCAAACTTCCTAGCAGGCCCAGGTTGAGGATGTTGGCATAGACATTCATAAATTTGTCCTGTAAACATTGTACATGTACATGAAAGAATTATATTGTATAATAAAATGAAATTCAGAATTAAAGGGAGAAGTTTGAAATTATGCAGTAACAATTAAGATTCATTTTTATTAGTTGCTCATTCATTTTCAGACATAGTTTTGTTTTATTTTGGTGAACATGTATATATACATAAAAGGTTTATGGTTAAAATAGAAATTCAAATACTTTTTAAGTAGTAAGAGAGTTGTAGTTTGATTGTTGTGAGAAAGCCAACAAAATATTTGATGAGCATACCAAGAGGTCAATCTCTAACTTAGTTGCTTAGAATTTTTAAGAACTTTAAAAATGTTTAACAGAACTTAATGATACTTATAGAGCTGAATTTAAAAAGTTAAGGGTATATCATGGATAGGTTAAAAAAAATAAAAACTTGAAACTTTTGGTGCCTAACACTAATGGTCCATTTGTAGGGAAACCCAAATATGATATATGAATGTCTAATTTTTTATGTTGAAATGTGTTGTCTATTTGTTAAACTAATTAAGATGCTGATCAAAGCACCAGTTTGCTTTATCTATAATTAACATATTCTTAAATTGTGTAAGTAGTTTTGCAAATGTAAAGTAGCACTAGAAATTGTCACTTTTTTGAGACCTAATTCCATTCCATGAGCTACCTAGCCACTGTTTTTGTATATATATATATATATATATATATTTTTTAATGGTCTTTGTAACAAGATCATTGTTAATTGGACTCAACATGGACTGTTTCTTACAGTCTGTTACACAAATATTTGTCATTTAGCACAAATGGTAGAAAATATTTTACTTTTCAATGAACTCTAAATTCGTATCTAAAACTGTATATTATGATTAAATCTGTACAGTTAACAAAAGGTAATGTTTTCTTTTAATTTAATTCATTTTGTGCCTTCTTTGGTCCTTAGAACACCTATCTATTTTAATATAAGTTATTTCTTGTGAAAAGCTAATCTTCAGCCCATACCAAAAATAGAAATGGGGGGAGGGGAACTTAGCCTCTTTGCACTACTATTGTGATCAATTCTAGATCAGTTGGATTTAAAAAAATCATCCTTTAACACTTCCCTTAAAAGAAAACTGGAAAACAAAACTAAACAAATTGGACCAGACACTGTATAACTACAGTATTCTACACCTGCCCTATTGAGTCCTGAACTAGAACTGTCTCCTCTTGTCAGGGTATTGGGATTTGAAGGTGATAGAGTTCACCTACTGAGGAAGCCACCATCTTCTGGCACTGGTGTGTGACTACAGTGGTCTCAGTGTTCACTAGACATGCCTAACCCTTGGTGAAGTATTCCTTTCAGATTAGTTATACAAGAGGTTCATAATCTTGCCTTAAATTGTTAAATGATTCTAAGACTCAAGAATTGTAGCATTTAAAGAACTTCGCTTTGCTAAACATTAAGATCAAAAAACAATGAAGCCCAGATATTTTAATTCATATTTACTCATATGCTTTTTCACTTGCAATGCGAACATGAACATGACTAGTGTGATATACAAGAACCAAATAAAGATGTAGAATATTTTATTAATACTTTGAATATATTCAGTGGGTTGAATGTGGCTTCATAACTGTATTATATTAAAATATTTCTGGAATAAAGAAATTCAGTGGTCATTTCTTGTTATATTTAGTTTCAGACTTTTATATGATCTCACAATTGTTATTTACACCTCTCCCAGAGTTTTATTAAATTCAATTATTATTGATTCCAGGCCTGGCCTGTTCATTTCTTTGCCATGTCTAAATAGAGACATTACAAACACACACCATACTGGAGCCTCATTTTTAAAATCAGAAACAGCTCTCACTGATGTCCAGACTCCCCTTGAACCAAGGGTCTTGCCACTGCAAACCATCAGTCTAGTAGGTCAGTGGGCTTCAGGTTCTCCTGGCTCTGCCCCCCCCCCCCAATTATTGTAGACCCACTGGGATCACAGAGACTTTACACGGATGCTTGGGGACAATCACTCAGCCAGCAGGCTTCCTGAGCAAGTGTCTTTAACTGCTGAGCCATCCCACCCCCAAGTCCCTCAGTGTGATTCTTTTAAGTTTTGGGGTTTGTTTTGCTGCAGCCCCATCTGTATTCCTGAGATGTGAAATTTTCTATTGGCATGGTTCCTTGACCTTTAATAGTTTACTTAATAGCAATAGGAGAGCTCCAGGCATTTCTGCAGAACTGAGAAATGTGACTTCTGATACCTTTGCATCCAGAAACCTTGAAAGAACACTTAGAGCTAATCAGTTACTAGGACACATGCTGTTAGATAAAAGGGGTGGGGTCATCTGTACTGTTTTTGATGCTAAGGATTATGTCAATTCTGACCCTTTTCAAAAGCAGACTACTGCTCAGTATGCACCTCAGTAAGGATTAGCTCCTAAGTCGGGTGTGGGGCATGTCTACTCCCAGCACTTGGGAGCTTCCAGGCCAGCCTAATTTACTAGACCTTAACTTCTTTGACTTCTGTACAAGCACACAGCTTTTCCCCACTTCCCTTCTATTTATTCTATTTATTTTATTTCAAGGTGGGGGCTCACTCTAGCGAGCCACCAAGCCTGGCTGCATTATTTGGCTTTTGTGTCACTTTATTGGTAACTTTTCATTTTACCACTTCTCTACACTTCCTCTATCATCTATCTAGCTTTTTTTTTTTTCCCCTGAAGGTAGGGTCGCTGTAGCCCAGGCTGACCTGGAATTCACTGTGTGGTCTCAGGTTGGCCTCAAACTCACAGTGATACTCCTACCTCGGCCTCCCAAGTGCTAGGATTAAAGGCCCCTATCTAAATTTCTAGACCAGGTTTTGTTTCATTCTGGCCTTGAACTCCTATGAAGCCCAGGAGGACCTCCTGCCTCTAATCCTCTAGTGCTGGGATTCGGGTGTGTGCCACCACATCCGGTTTTATAGGGTGGTGGGGATCAAAGATGCTTGTTTCATATGTGCTCAGCCAGCACTCTACCAACTGAGTCACATTTTCTGTGAAGTTACCTTCTCTGTTTCGTAAAACAAGGAGCTTTACACTATGTAAATAAACCCATTATTCATCATTATTCAATGGCTTATGGTCTTATCTCCCTCAATGAGTTCTAATGTGTTACTGTCATCAGCCCAGATTTGAGCTGCTTTGGCATTGTTCTGGCACAGTGAGGTGTTCCTGGTTAGGTGGGTGGCACATGCCTGCGCCCAAGATGCTTGAGGGACTGAGGCAGGACAACTTGCTCTGGACTTAAGAGCTAGCCTTGCAGAGAGCCCAAGTAAGCAAGCACAAACATGGTCCAGGCTCATTGCTGTGGCCCTGTGGCTGCGCCCCACCCGTCATGGACGATAGCTCTACACACGACCAACACAGACAAGGTTTCCAGGCTCTTCCTGACTCCACCTCCTGCCTAGCTGGCATTATGAATATCCATTTTCAGTAATTCAGTGCCACAGTGAGAAACCTGGTATGCCGGAGATGCCCGTGGGGTAAAACTGTAAATTCAAAATACATCTTTGATGGGAAAAAGCAAGACGAACCAGTTTTATTGCGGCTCCGAAAGTTTGGGGCAAAGTTATTTTTTTAGTTTGTGTTTTCGAGGTAGACTCTCTCTCTAGCGCAAGCTGATGTGGAACTTCGTAGTCCCAGGCTGGCCTCGAACTCACAGAGATCCTATCTCGGCCTCACTAGTGCTGGGATTAAAGGCGGCGCCAAGTCCTCTCGCTGCACCCCAACCCCAGACGCATGCGTCACTTCGTGCACCTGCTTTCACGTGGTTCAGGCCTTCAGGCTCTGCAAGCGAGGGCCTGTAGCCGCTCGGCATTTTAGGAATAAGCAAGTACCCCGGGCGTGGTGACAACGCCTTTAGCCCCAGCGCTCGGAAGGCAGAGAGGCAGGAGGACCGCCGCGAGTTCCAGGCCAGCCTGGGCTACGGCGAGGCCCTACCGCGAAAAAAGTCAAATCACCGTCCTCGTTGAGTCCATCCTGCGAGCCGCGGGAGTCAGTTCCCGACCCGGACTGAGCGCGTAGGCGGAAGTTCCTGCGCGCCCCTCCCTAGGCTTCCGCTCCCAGGAGTCGTCGCGGGAGGGAAGTCTCGCGAGAGCAAGCCTGGAAGGAAATGGCTATGGCTGACCCAAGGCCTCCCTCTCTCGGCTCAGGATGCAAACATGGACGAGCTCGGCGCGTGGAGGCTGGGAGGAAGAGGAGGTGGTGGCATGCAGAGATGCGTGCGCACGCGTCCTCCCAGGTGCATTGTGGGACATGTAGTCTCACGGGCGCAGCCCCGCCTCCTGCGTGCTACGAAGCGTAGACGCGTGAGGTCACTTCCGGCGCCTTGAGTGGCTTCCTGCGGCGTTTCCCTCCTCGCCTTCTTTTTGCTGCCAGACCGCCGCCATCATGGGTCGCATGCACGCTCCCGGGTGAGCTCGCCTCGCGGACCGGGCGGGTGGGCGGCGGAGCCGGGCTGCGGGCGGCGGTGCCGGGAGGGCGGGCTGCGGGGCCAAGCTGCGGGCGGCGGTGCTGGGAGGGCAGGCGGCGGGGCCGAGCTGCGGGCGGCGGTTCCAGCGCCGGCCCCGGCCTCACCGCCCGCTCTCTCCCCAGGAAGGGCCTGTCCCAGTCGGCTCTGCCGTACCGCCGCAGCGTCCCCACGGTGAGTAGCGGGGCCGGGGGAGGAGGCGGGGCCCGGCCCGCCGAGCCGCCCTGCTAATAACCACCACCCGTTTCTGCCCCGCGCCCAGTGGCTGAAGCTGACGTCGGACGACGTGAAGGAGCAGATTTACAAACTGGCCAAGAAAGGCCTGACCCCGTCCCAGATCGGTGAGTGCCCCGTGGGACTGCGGCGGGCAACGGGGTTCCGAGTCCTGGGAAGCGCTGGCGTAGGAAAGGAGAGAAAAGGCGCCTGGAGCGATGGCTCAGTGGTGAAGGCGCTTCCCTGCAAATAACGACCCGAGTTCGATTCCCGAGTGTTCCAGTGCCAACATAAAGCCAGATGCACAGAGTGGTGCGTGCATCTGGGGCCTGTTTGCATCGGCTGTCTCCTCTCTATCCCCCTCTACTCCCTCCCTCTGCTTGCGTTTTTGAGGAAAAACCACAACTGTGCTCTTCCCAGAGTGTGGAATGCACAAACTGGGTCAGAGTAATTGCGCCTTCAGAAGAACTGTGTAAAGTTTGTAGAAGTTCTCACTGTTCATCTGCAAAGCAGCAAGATGGGGCTCTGATGCCTACTTCCTCAGGTCTGGCAAGCTCACTGTGATGATGGTGTTCCAACATTCGCAGTTTCCACCAGAAGGGTTTTCCTCTGTGTTGGGTCGACCTTCCTTGGATGTCTGAGTGAGCTTTGCAGGCTTTCTTGGGTTGTTTTTTTGTGGACCCCATCCTACAGACAGGAAGTAGAGAGTTACTCATTCTGAGTCCCATCATCACGTGCGAGTTTTTGCTGGAATTTTCAGGTGTGATCCTGAGGGACTCCCATGGCGTTGCACAAGTGCGTTTTGTGACAGGCAATAAGATCTTGCGAATCCTGAAGTCCAAAGGACTCGCTCCTGATCTTCCCGAGGACCTCTACCATTTAATCAAGAAAGCAGTTGCTGTCCGCAAGCATCTTGAAAGGAACAGAAAGGTAAGAGGGAAAGCATCAGCCCTGTACTGAGGATTGCCTCCTAATGGGAGAGTTTTGGTTTTGAGCAGTTAAGTGAGTTGTCCTGGAAGTCCCTTCAGAACTAATCTAGCAATGTGAAGTTGAGGCTGTGGCTCTGTCCCGGGGGTGTTAATAAGTGTGTTTCCCCCACCCTGTGGTTTTATTTCTAGGACAAGGATGCGAAGTTCCGCCTGATTCTGATAGAGAGCCGCATTCACAGACTGGCTCGATACTACAAGACCAAGCGGGTCCTGCCCCCCAATTGGAAATAGTGAGTGTCTGCATTCGTTGATGGGTGTTGTAGTGTGGCAAGGTAGAGGGGCCACAAACTTTTTCATGAGCTGCTCGTTGTGATCATTGATCCAACCATTTGCCTTTTCCACCAGAAAGGCTCTTCCTCGTGTTGGCCAGCCCTTCCTTGGGTGTCTGTGTGAGCGTTGTCGCTGGACATGCTTAGCACCATGAGCTGTTCTTGGCTCTGCTGCTCCCCTAGGTGGTTGGGTTACTTGCTGATGGGGGCTGAGGACCAGTATTAATCCCAGCTTTCTCCCCTTTTTCCTTTGCAGTGAGTCATCCACAGCCTCTGCCCTAGTGGCATAAATTTGTCTTATATACTCCAGCAATAAAATCTCTTAAAACAATAAATGTGGTTTTTATTTCTTTCTCTGACAAATGAGCATGTCCTTTTATTTACTGGTCCGGGCTGGCCTTGAACCTCTGCCTCTGGTGCTGGGATGTGTGCTACCACACCCAGCTTGGGTTTTTTGTTGTTTGTTTTTGAAGTTTAGGAGATAGGTTTATGGTAGGTATTAACTACATTTAGTGCTGAAAAATTGAGGCACCATCTTAACTCTTCCCTGGTCCAAAAAAGGAAATGATTTGGGAGACAACACTGAGTAAGCACACAGTTGTATTGGGACTGTGTTCAGTAAAGGCTGGCTGGGGAGAACTCGGGTTCCTGAGTCTTGCAGGTTATGCATGGGTTAAAAAGTTTAACTTGCCCATTGTATGCCTTTAATCCCAACACCTAGGCATACCGTACATTTCACCCACCTGAGCACACATGTCATGACCAAAAAGCATTTTATAAGACAGAAAAAAGTCTCCAATTCATTATTACTAATGAGAAACTTTGAATGAAGAAGTCATGTGTTGGTAACAGCATCTCCCTCCTCCCTGCCCCCATTCCGGCTGGTACTGCTAATGTTCATGGGGTTTTGTGAGCCAGCAGTCATGGGGGGGGGCAATGCCTCTGGGTATTAACCCACCTGCACAAAATTCCCTAACCTATGGTGGGTCAGTTTAAGTCTACCATAGTGTTGAGCTTTTTGTTTTGTTTTTCAAGGTAGGGTCTCACTCTAGCTCAGGCTGACTCTACCTTGAAACCCCCCTCCCCAAAAAAATAGCTCAGAAATTTTTATTGTTTTAGTTCCATTGTAGCCTGCTTGGTCCTGAATGCCAGGCCTGAGGCCTCTTGCCTCAACCTCCCAGGTGCTGTTAATAGTGTGTGGTACTATGCCTGGCTTTTCAGAAATGTTTGAAAAAAATGTTGGCTGGGTGTAGTCGCTTTCTCCTTTCATCCCAGCACAGAGGTGGGAGGATTGCTGTGAGTTCCAGTCAGTTTGAGCAGAAAGTGAAACCCTACCTTGAACCCCCAACCCGGCCCCCCCTCAAAAAAAAAGTGTGGGAAAGGTGGAGGTAGAAGGATTGCCATGAGTTCCAGGTCAGCCTGGCCTAGAGACCATGACTTTAAAAACAAAAAACCAGTAGGTGATCCTTGTCTTTCCAGGCTGGAATTAAAACCCACACTCCCATACTTCCTGACGAACATCAAAAGTCCAGGTTTCATCACAAGCCCTCATTCTAAAACCAAGCCAATGAAATTAAGAAGTCACATTCTTCCAAGTAGTGCAGGACAGGTATAATGTGGTCAATCCCATTTCAAAAGGGAGAAACAGAAGGGTCACTGATCCTAAGTCCCAAACCCTGTTCCTATGGCTCGTCTGGGCTCAGCCTACCCCAAAGTTTTCAGAGACTGGAATCTTGTATCTATAGCTTTCCTAGCTGGAGCTACACAAGGATGGCCCTGTAGTTCTGGGGTCTCATTCCCTACTACCATGTGGTGCCCCCAAAGGGAGTCTCTACCCCTGTGGAAAGACCATCTAGGCTCCTAGGCTGTCTATAACATCTTTCTAATTTAGATAGAGGCCTCCATGGCCTCACCGCTGTTAGGTAAATTATTCCCTGTGATTACAAAGGCTGAGCTTTCCCACACAGGCTTGCTTAAAGCAAGGAGGCGGCCCTGAGGTATTAGCATGGGCCAGTCCACAGGGAAAGACTCAAGTCCTGGAGTAAGTCTAAGGGTGGAAGAAGAGCATGCCAGTTCTGAGAGGGAAGAGACATAGTCACCTGTCCTGTTTTCTTGTTTGTTTTTTTGAGGTAGGGACTCACTCTAGCATCACTAGCCTCATGGTGGTCTTGAATCATCCTTCTACCTCTGCCTCCCAAGTGCTGGGATTAAAGGTGTGTGCTACCACCTTGGCACCTGTCCTCCTTTTGACCCTACCCACCGCCCATGCCCGTTGTATGGTACCCATGCATACTGAGAAGATGTGGACCCAAACACTAGTTCCCTTCAGAGGACATCTTGCAAACACACCCAGTTCTCTCTGATACTAGTGGATGGCCATTCTGCTTGAAGCTAGGAAATCCCATTACAGCATTTCAGCTATGAGGTTGGCTAGGGGAGGTTCCACCCTGTGGGGTCAGACTTCTCATTCTCCACATACTTTTAATGGACTCCTAAACTCTGCGGAATTTCTCAAAGTAAGTGCCAACACTACCCTAGGAATTGAAGCATGCAGAGTATTCCATGGGCCAAAATAACAGCAGGAAACTGATGTGGGGCATTCCACTTTGGTCATTTGGGGGTGGGGTAGCTAGAGTCTAACTCTAGCCCAGGCTGACCTGGAATTCACTATGTAGTCTCAGGCTGGCCTTGAACTCAGCGATCCTTCTTCTGCCTTCCAAGTGCTGGGATTAAAGGTGTGCGCCACCGCCTGTTTCCATTTTGATATTTAAGCATCGCCAACACTGGTGCCTCAGCATCAATGGCCAGCCTGGCTTTCAGGGCAAGTTGGACCATCGCCTATGCCATTCCCAGCCAGCAGAGGGCGCCAGGCCCGAGCCTTTGGAAAGGGCCTCCCAGCTGTGCCCAGGAACCAAAGCACAGACCACCTTTCTGGGATGCGGCTTCTGCCCTTTTTCTTCTGTGAGGGGTGTCTAGCAAAGTCCCACCCACGAGCCCTTCCAACCACTGCACGATTCACGTGGGCCCCGAGATGCCAGGCTTGTCAGAGCAGCCGGAAGGACCACCGAGGACAAGAGCTTTGGTTTTTTTGTTTTTAACACAATGGATTAAGTTAGGCTTGCTTTCGTGGTCATGGGTACAAGGTTATTTACTGTGGAATGGGCAACTTCCCAGTGACCGCACTGTACCTGTCTCCCAACCTCCATCAGCTCCTGTGGCAGCTCTGCCCCCATTGACTGTGGTCTTGGCAGGCTCAGCCTCGTGCAGGAAACCCCAGCTGCTGGGAGTTGCTGAGTACATTGACCATGTTGTGTCCAGGTGACAGTGTCTGGCAGTTCTCATTCCGTCCTCCTCACATTCCTTCTGTCCCTTCTGCCAAGTTCCCTGAGCTTCGAGGGGTCCAGGTCTAGATGTCCTGTTTGAAGCTGAGCACACAGTGGTCGCTTCGGCAACCACTGCCTGCTGTAGTAAGAGACTTCTGTGATGGAGGCTTCAAGCCGTGCCAATCCCTGAGAACCATATATTTAGAAGACGTTTGACATGCTGTCCGTTCAGGTTCCTCCTGCAGTGCTTGCTGAGGTCATGGATGTACCTGCTCTGCAGATCTCATAAGTGGACACACGGCAGGAGTCTGGCTTTTAATTGGCCTGTGTCAGCTCTTCACTTTCATGACTGAATAACACTCATAAACTTGTTGTTGATGGATGTTTGAGGTGTGCCCACTTTTTGATTATTTTAATAGTGCTTCTTGGGCTTGAGATGGCTCAGCGGTTAAGGTGCTTGCCTCCAGAGCCTAAAGACCCTGGTTCAATTCCTCAGGACCCACGTGAGCCAGATGCACAAAGTAGCACATGCATCTAGAGTTCGTTTGCCAGTGGCTAGAGGCCCTGGCGTGCCCATACATTCTCTTTCTCCTTACAAATAAATAATTTTTTAAAAATATAGTGCTTCTATGAACACTGGCATACCTGTATTTGCTTGAGGAACTGTTTCTAATTTGTTGGGGAATAACCTAGAAGTGGAATTGCTCTAAATAATATTTTATTTTTTGAGACAGGGTCTTGCTATGTAACCCTGTGTGGCATAGAACTCGCATTGTAGGCTAGGCTGGCCTCAAACTCATGTTGATTGATAATTTTTTGCCTCTTGTCTTTTGAGTGCTGAGACTACAGGTGTGCACACATGTACAGGCCAGAGGTCAACGTTCAGTGTCTTCCTCAGTTCCTCAATCGCTCTCTCCACCTCATTTATTTGAATCGGGTCTCTCAACTGAACCTGGAGCTCACTGATTCAGCTTGACTACCTAGCAAGTCCCAAGGACTCTGTCTACCTTCCCAGCTCTTGGGTTACTGGGGCACGTCACCAGGCCTGGCTTTTACACAGATGCTTGGCAGGAAGCACTTTGCCCACCCAACCACCTCCCAAACTTGCCCTGAAACTTTTATTTTTATTTATTTGCAAGGAGAGAGAATGAAAATGAGCACACCAGGGCCTTTAACCACTGCACACCAGCTCCAGACACATGTGCCACTCTGCATCTGGCTTTATGTGGACACTGAGGAATTGAACCTGGATCATTAGGCTTTGCAAGCAGATTCCTTAATGAGCCATCTCTCTGGCCCTGAAACTTTGTTTTTTTTTTTTAATATTTATTTATTTGAGAGAGAGAGAGAGGAGAAAGAAAGAGAAGCAGAGAATATGGGCGCACCTGGGCCTCCAAGCCACTGCAAATGAACTCCAGACACATGCGCTTGATATGGGGAAATCTTGGCACAGTTATATTTGTTTTTTCACCATTGAATCCCCCCCCCCAGTTCGTGTCCAAAACACAATGCAAAAGAATTATACACAGGGACAGAAATAAATCTTATTACACATTTATTCTAGATTAATTAGTTAAGGAGAAAAGGAATTGGATGGGGAAGTCTCCTAGTCACCACATGGGAAGTTACAGAGTTCTCCAGCCACCAGTGTGGGGAGAACACATGGAGAGTTTAACAGATCTTAAGTTGTTCAACTAAATAAGCAGAAGAAGAAAAGATAATAGAGAGCTCCCATCATGAGAGAGATTCATGAGGGAAAAGGTCTGGAGCCTGCCCCCACCCCAGCCATTAGCTGGGGTGGGAGTAGGCCTTACCTTCCTAAGGCCTGGATCAGAGGTTCTTCTACTCCATTGACATGTGGGCAAGAGACTGGCATCTTCTAGGGAAGTTAAGTTCTTCCCAGGTGAGTCAGAGAGACAGCTGATTGGTTCATATTTGACCAATCAGCCCCTAGGTTGTAGCACTAGCTAGACACCTCCACTCAAGGGGAGGGGTGTTCCCTGCAGATGCCTGGCTGTATATGAGCACTGGGGAATCGAACTCTGGTCCTTCTGCATTGCAGACAAATGCCTTAATCACTAAGCCATCTCTTCAACTTTGGTTTTTCAAGGTAGAGTTTCACTCTAGCCCAAGCTGACTTGGAATTCACTATGTAATGTCAAGGTGGCCTTGAACTCACAGCAATCCTCCTACCTATGCCTCCCGAGTGCTGGGCTTAAAGGTGTGCCCACCATGTCTGGCTTAAAGCTTTTTTTTTTTTTGAGATAGGTTCTCACTCTAGTCCAGGCTGACCTAGAACTTACTCTGTAGCCCAGACTGCTGGCCTTGAACTCATGGTGATCCTTTTACTTCAGTCTTCTGAGTGCTGGGATTAAAGGTGTGAACTCTAACTCTGTAGTCCTAGGCTGGTCTTAAACTCACAGTGATCCTCCTACCTCTGCCTCCCAAGTGCTGGGTTTAAAGGTGTGTGCCACCACACCCGGCTTAAAAATATTTTTATTGTAATAAAAAAGAGAAATAACGGACATGCCAGGGCCTCTTGTCACTTTAAAGAAACTCCAGATGCATGTGCCACTTTGTGCATCTGGCTTTATGTGGGCACTGGGGAACTGAACCAGAAAAGCAGGTTTGGGTAGCCAGTGCCTTTAATAGCTGAGCTATCTCCCCAGTCCCTTACCTTCATAGTTTAACTTCCCAGTGTCAGAGCTATGTGGTTATGTGTTTTGTAGCCGGCTTTCTATAGAGAGACAACAGTAACTGCTCTAGAAGTGTGTTTGTTCCTCTTTCTGCAGTGTGGAAACTCCACCATGGCTGAGTTCAAGTTCAGATGGGATGGTGCAGCATGGAGCTGGGTACCTGCCTTATCATAGATCACATTTCTCTAGTCAGGCAAAAGACACACGAACCCTGCGAGACCGAGGGTAACAGAGGATGTGAAGTACGAACGAAGTGATGAGCTTTGAGTATCTGTTGCATTTTTCTTGAATATAATTTATTTACTTGTGAGTGTATATAATCTAATTTTTAATAATGCCTATGTTTAGCTGGTTTGCAGAATTCCTGAAAGTTTAATAGCTGGCTCTTGTGAGCCCAGGCCAGCCAGCTCCAGCACATCACTCCTCAGGGCTTCGTCTCCTGAACACTCTTAGAGAAGCTGCTGTTCCAGGAATGTCCTGTGCAATCATCTTGGAAATACACTGACAGGAGCATCGTCAGACGCCTCTTCTGCCTCAGC
>PVHP010015865.1:0-36715 GCA_004024765.1 Zapus hudsonius | reverse complement strand
GGGGCCAGGGGCGGACTGTCATGGTTTGATACAGGTGTCCCCCACAAACAATTGAATGTGTTCTGATAGATCAATCCTCAGCTGATGGCAGTTTGGGTTTTACAACCTCGATGGAGCTGTGTTGTCAGGGGCGGGCTTATGGGGTTATAAGCCAGCTTCCCCTTGCCAGAGTTTGGCACACCTTCCTGCCGCTGTTTGCTGTGGCAGAGGTGATGTCCAGCCCTCTGCTCATGCCATCGTTTTCCCTGCCAGAATGGAGTCTCCCCTCGAGTCTGTAAGCCAAATAAACCCATTCCTCTACAAGCCGCTTTTGTTTGGGTTCTTTTTGCGCAGCAACAAGAAAGCTGACTGCAACAGTAGTTTTCATCATTTCTAAATAAATTATTTATTCCTTGGGGAAACACATTTATTTTTTAAAATATTTTTATTTATTTGCAAGCAGAGAGAGACACAGACACACACAGACACACACACACACACACACAGAGAGAGAGAGAGAGAGAGAGAGAGAGAGAGAGAGAGAGAGAGAGACTTACAGAGAGCATGGGTGTGCCAAGGCTGCCAGCCACTGTAGACAAACTCCAGATTCATGTACCACTCTATGCATCTGGCATTACGTGGGTACTGGGGAATTGAACTCAGGTCATTAGGCTTTGCAGACAAACACCTTACCCACTGAGCCATCTCTCCAGCCCCAAACACATTTATTTTTAATAAAATAGAGAAATCTATTTTCTGTATATGTGGCAAACAAATCAGATACTACCCAGAATAGACTTTGCCCTCAAAAGACATAGTCAATCGCAAGACAAGGTAGTTAGTCATTGTCACTGAACTAGAACAGAGATTCTCACTTTCACTGCCTCAGCATCACCTGGGTGATGGGTGGAACTCCACCATGAGCTTGTCTTGAAAGTGCCCAGGTGAAGCTTTGTGGGTGGCCTGGGAAAACACTTGGAGAATCACTGTTATATCAAATGCTGAGAGTGAATTATCCCCCAGGATTTGGACTCTTAAATTTCGCCTAAAATAGATTTAAAAACATACTAACTTGAAAGAGTAAAATTTTATTTCTGTATCCATTCTACAGTGCTAACCCCTCAGGTTTATTCCCAAGTATGTTTCTTTTTGCTGGGAAACAAAATAAAGGATCTTCATTTTCTCTTTGACTGATCCATGTATCTTTTCCCTCCTGTGGTGTTTAGAAAGAGGTCAATTCATGTTAATGTTAAATAATAACATTAATCAGTAAAGGTTCCTCTGCTTTAGATGGTTGAGTTGATTTCTTTTAACCCAAGTCCAAATTGCAATGCATTGGTGATTTCTGAAGATGCTTTTGCATGGCTGCTATGAGTACTAGATTGATTCAGGCTTGGTGAAAGGAGTATGTTTCAATTAAAAACCCATGTTTCTTTGATCAGTGTCTTTGGTTTACCAAAAAGACAAAAACAAACAAACAAACAAACAAAAAAACCTTTTGCATAGCTTCCACGGTTCTTTGGATAGACAGGCTAAGCCCTTCAAAAAGCCTTCTGAAGTATGTATGTTTATCCACTTTGGTCAACGCTGTTGCTCTCACTCAGGTAGAGAACCTCATTTTGACGGGTAATGACAAATGGGGGTGGGGAGGGAGACCCAAGTCTCATCAGAATCACAAGTGAAAGCTGAGTGCCTAATACACCTGCCAGGACCAAGGAAGAAGTGGCCAATTAAATATGAGTGCTGATCTCACTGTTAGCCTGACAACCTTCTGCATGGAATTAGCAGTAGACACTGAAACTTTGAACTCACCAAAGCAGAAAATAAGAGGCAGTTGAGAGTTCGACAATAAAGGGGACCTTTCATATGTTCGCCAAGGTCTTGGTAGAATTGCAGAAAAGGGGAGAGAAATCGAAGAACCACAGCGTGGGAATGTGAGGCACTGTTCTCCCTATCTGAACAGAGTAGTGCATTCATGACTCCACAGTGATTAATGGTACCCCACACTGAGGACTGGAGAAATTGTTCAGCAGTTAAGGCACTTGCCTCCAGTGCCCAAGGCCCCGGGTTCAAATCCCCAGGACCCACATAAGCCAGACATACAAGGTGGTGACCCTGCTGCTGCTCTCTCTCTCTCACTCTTTCTGCTTGAAAATGAATAAATAAAATATTAAAAAAACAATACCCCACACTGAGGAGGGCCCTGAATGGAATGGGTGTCGGGGTTGGGGAGGGATAGAGATGGATAAGCTAATGGGAATACAACTGATTCATAGTATATTCACATATTAAAGTCCTCAATGTATATATATATATATATATATATATATATATATATATATATATATATATATATATATATATATAAAGAGATCTCTGGAGAGTTCCCCAAGGTGTAGAAACAAGTGCTGGTAACCTTTGAGAGAATCTACAAGGTTAATGTTCAAAGACTTTCAGGCAAGCAGGACCAAGAAAATCTTCCATGACTATTTCTAGAAAGATCTTTTAATCCCTACTAACCAACTGAGAGGGCCGCTCATATATTTTCATCTCCATTCTGGCTAATTGTGTGATATTATCATGTGTGAGCAATTAGAAGCTGGCCTAACCCCTTGGTAAAGATAGCTAAGGGGAGCAGTCTTGGTGGCAACAATAGCCTCTACTCTAGTTTATTTAACCCGATAGTCACCTATGTCTTTGATGAATAAAACTACTATATGGGAGATGTAATCACATAAACAAGAAGAAAATATTTATGTAAAGTTAAATGATAAAGCATTTGTTCTGCATGCTTTCAAAGCTCGGGTCAGGTCAGACCAGGTAAGGGCTGTAGAAAATTCTCTCTCCTGGTAGGTTTTCCAACATAAGAGAATGGGAGGAAAGAGAGTAGATGTGAGGTAGGACATATGGGTTGGACCAAATGAAACCTATTTTCTTATCTGATCCCGTGTCATTTTCTGTGACCTGAATGGTGCCATGAAACATTTTGGTAATGCAGTTAAAGACTGAAACTGGAAGTCAAAGGAAGCAAAGGAAATACGTTGTGTCCAGATCTGAAAATAAAAATAAAAAACAAAACTCAATTGAAAGATTTGGTCTTCCTATGAAGATTTCACAGAATCAGCAGACACTTTCAGAGTGGGCTCCAGCAGGTGACAGGAAGGTGTCATGCTAACTCTACAGTGAGTCTCAGAGCCACTGGAATGACATGACTCAGGAAGTCTGTGTTCAGGCGACACCACAATTGAGCACCCATTGCTCTTTGGCATTTCAATACTTATGTAAGCCTCCAGAAGAGGGCCTTAGAGGCAAAGGTCTTATGAAAACTCTGTTCTTCCCGTTCAATATTTGTTATTATTCAATATTTGTTATTCAATATTTGTTACTATTTGTTAATCATGATTTGGGTGCTATATTATGATTTAACAAAACCAGTAGAGATTGAGAGTACCTTTTTTTGTAGATTTACTTCTTTTTATTTTCAAGTTTTTTCTTTAAAATTAATTTTTACATTATGAAATATTGAAAACATACTTGAAACATAGTAAAACAGACACCTACATTTTTATCATCAAAATATCAAGTTAATTGTAACAATGGGTTTGACAGCAAGGAGAAGAAGAGGAACCAGGTCTTTAGAACCCTTGAGCAAAACCCTAACCTGCTAGGACCGAGGAGCATTTGTATCTCATGGATGAGTACTTAAATATTCTCAGGTAGAGGCCTTTCACTTCTCCACAGAATTTTAAAATAGAAGTGTTCTGAAAGGAATCAGTTATTGAATTAAGAGTAAGAATTTTCTACTTGGCTCAATAAATGATATTACCAAGTATCATTAAGTACAAGAAAAATTGCAGATTGCAGTGATGAAAACTTTCAGTACATGGGACACAACCTTTCCTGTTCTGTGCTAAAATGGAATCAGTCTAGACAACCTCCATCCATAGCAACGACATATCTTGATTGTAATCTCCTCCCATTAAATCCCCATCTGATTCCCTTTTGTTCCGACTAGATGTCTCCTGTGAGGTGATGTCACCACCGTGAGTCTGGAAGACAGTATTGCAAAGCACTCCTCCTCTTCCTTTGGCTCATACATTCTTCCACATGGCACCTAAGGTTGGAGGGTGTGTTAGAGATGTGTCACTCTGTGCTGAATGAACACTCCTCTGTCACTTCTTCTCAACACTTTCGTGAGTTTTGAATATCCCATCAGATGGTCACTACCATCAGAAAAGAGAAACAACTCTAACCAAATGTGAGAGTAGCATTGCATAAGCATATATCTTTAGAAGGCAGTTTGGTGGACATAATAAATCCAGTTAGCCAGACAATAGTAGTAATTTCTCCGTTAGGGCTTATGAACTCCCAAGCCATAGTCTTTTGATTAGGATTTCAGTACCAGGCAAGATTGTCTTAATGTGATATAAAGTGTATTCTGATGTGAAAATTCAAGAAGGATGGGGACGTGAGTGTCTCTGAGGTCCACTAAGGAGCCAGTCTTGGAGGAAATCACCTTTGGACTCTAATTGCACTCATCCTCATGGCAGCCTCTGAGAGAATGCCCTGGTAGTGATGAACATGAATAGATCCACCTCCTGGGAAAGCCGGCCTTAAGTGTTCCAACGATTCCCACTTTTCTTTCACTACAGCTCCATAAATAAGCTCCTCTCCCTCCCATTCAGCTTCTCCAACGCATTTACAGCTCCTTAATTAGACATATGTCTGCTATTTATTACCATTTAAAAGGGCAAGTGGTTAATGTCCCACTGTTAAAAATTCTAAGTAATTAATTATTAACTAAATAAGCGCAGCTCTTTCTCTACTTACCTCATCTTCTCTTGTGTCCCCTTGTATTTATACATTAATCTGGAGTAATTAAATGATGGCAGGGAAAGTGCATCAGAACCAGCCAATGTCAGTGGTATTACAAGAGGATCTATTGCTCACCTTTGCAGTCTACATTAGTGTGTCTCTAAAGAAAGAATGGAAGGGAGGGGGCCTGACCCCAACATTTGTCCTTACTTACCTGGGCCACCAGGGCAGTTTCCCATTGGTATACATTGGAATGGATTACTTTAACTTTGATCTTGAAAAGGCAGGTGTGATCAGTGAGAACTACAGATCCCAGCATGCAAAGTAGCTTCACATTGCTGATCAGAAAAAAAAAGGGCTGTAAAGAGATGTTTCATCTCCCTGAGATGTCCCTCAGCAGTAAAGAGGCAGACAGCCTATGTCTAATGTGCCTCTGCACCAAATTTGGCCTGAAAATTGTGCTTTGTCCACACCTGACAGGCATTGTGTTGAGGGACCCAGAGGGAAAAATGTTTAAGCAAACAGCTGGTGGTTAAGCTTTCTCTGAGTCTCATAACAATGTCAATGATAGCCTAACATTTTATACTTAAAAGCATCCCTCATCCAAAATAAAGCTCAAATAGTATTACAAATAATAACTCATTAGAGCTCCCAACATTTTTCCCAGGTAACTAGGAGGCAAATGTGATGTCTGGTGCACAGATGGGAGAAACGATAGAGAAAAAGGGCAAGCCTCATTTTTCTTTTCTGCCTGATGACTCAGCAGGAGCCTTGGGAATAGAATGTGTATCTCTTGGTTACAGTCCATCTGAGTATGCACCGGACCACATATTTAATGAGGACTTCTCCAAGAGAAAGACTCTATGCACAACTGAGCAAGAAGGATTTATGCTTTATAGTTCTTGTGTATTCAAGAATCAGTAAGCTAACTCGTTTTCAAATAGCCCATTGTGGTGCTTTTATGTAGTTATTACGGCCTAAGTGTGACAGGAAGACCAGTGATTGGAAGTCAAATATACTTGGCCTCTTAACCAGCTATGGGATGTCCTGTAATCTCTCCAACCTCTCTGAGCCATATGATGGGGAAAATCATATCTATCAAACACTACAACTAAGAAGGTTATTATATGCCAATATTTACTATACCTATATTCAAGACTAGGTGTTTCTTGATGTGTTGAACATAAATGGAAACTCTGTAGCCATCTAGGAGTATTTAAGTTGCTAGGCAGGAAAACCCACCTTGATACCTTCAGTTTCCTTTCAAAATAAAATGCCCCCATGAGAAAGATGCTAAATATCTTTCTTGGGTCAGATTTCATTTTCAGGAGTTATATGCTGTGGGTTTAACAATTTCAAATAAACTCTATTTTAGTGAATTTTTTTTCCAGAAGAAGAAATCATTCTTTCTATACTTATAGATTGTAGTATTGATAAGTGCTTCATTTTTTTTTTTCATTTATTTATCTACAGTAGCAGTTATCATTTACAAATGTTACTTTAGGTCACATTTTCTAATAAGTCGTATTTCATTATATAAAAATGAAATACAATGGATATGCTTAAAAAAGGGAAGTGGTAAAATTTAGGTGTATTTTTCTTTGGAATTCTTTCTTAGAGCATATTTCCCAGTGTCCAGGTTTTATCCTTAATTACTTTGTAGGAAATAGCATGAAAAAAAATATGCTATGGTCAGCTCAATGGCTACTCTTCAATAACTATGCCTCAAGCTGTGAGGTACTTCTGAATCCATTCTTGATTATATGGTAGAATATTTTAATATATTAAAAAGAGAAAGGGAATTGAAATCTAGTCATGTTCATAGCAGCATATATATTAACAGGATGTCAGAGGAATGGGCTATCTCACCCAATAATACTGGGTCTGGAGGAGGAACAAGCATCATCAGATGGCAACTGGGAGTCTGGACTTAGTGGTAGGCTCTAGCCTCTGGGTTGCTTCTATTATGCTCAATTTATAAATCATAGCATGAAAATTCATCATTTTACAAGACAGGGCAAATCAGGCATGCAAACCATGCTCCTCAGTAATGGAAAGTGCTATATGAGCAATAAACAACAATATCTTGCGATTGAACAAGCCACAGCTTGCCTCCATAAGTCCCTACTTCTGCACAAATACTCAGGCTATTCTTGGGTCTTTCTTTTGATGAACATCTGCTGAAAAGGCATGGAGACCAGGGAATGTAATCTCCTATTGTGTTTGCTGGGTAGAAAGGATGACATTGGGGTTCCATAAAGGCTTACTGCTATTGAGGATCGATACAATTTAAGATGTCCAATAATCTATATGGACAGTCAACTAAAGGTCATCAGTTGATGTTCACTGAGGTCATTTAAATTTGACATTTAATTATCTTCCCATCTCTAGGAAGATAATAGCCCAATAGAAAAGCTATTTCTGATTTCTTCAGAAAAGTCTTTCACAGGTCCCCGTGTCTCTGCTTCACATTGGTGTGTTTGATGGATGCATGGTTGAAAAGAAATACACATAAATAATATGCTGGCATAGACAAGTAGATAGGAGATAAATAGGGGGAGATATGAATGGATGATGAACTGAGGAGAATTTACAGTCTGTTCCCTTCACAGACAGATATATGTGACTAGCCATTTTTTATCAGTCTTCATAAAGAACCTGAAGTTTAAATAGAAAAAAAATCAATTAGAGAGTGAAGGTAGAAAGTTAAAATTCCTTCATCATCTCAACAGGAGGTGCTTTAAGCCTCAAAGACAGGAGACTTAAGAATTACTAAAAAGAGCCATCATTTGTCCTTCACACTTGGGGCATTCTTTTCTGGTCAAAACGGTCTTCAGTTCATGTTTCTTTTAACCTCCAGCTTCATCTTTTTTTTTCATTGCATTTTTTTTTACTGCTTATGTGATAATCTTGATTCACAACCTTCCTCTTTTTCTCTTATTTTTCCCAATCTAAGTTTTGTTCAATGAGACCAAACCTTGCGGTTTTACTTTTCATCAGGAGAATGGAAAGTGGTGGTAGTGAGAGTGTAACAGGAGGAGGTGGGATGTTGAGGAAGAAACACAAGAAAATTTCCAGATTTGCCATTTCTCTTCATTCACATACTAATCATTTCCTACCCAGGGCTTTAATCAAAGAATGAGAGCAGGATACAAAGAGATCTGGTAGGTGAAAGTCATTTCAGTCAAATATCGATAAAAAACAGGAAAAGTGGGAAGCAAATGCATAGTAGCTGAGTGCTCAAAGGAGTCCCAGGGAAACATTAAGAGGGAAACCACCAAGAAAGGGTTCCTAAACAATAATACCCCTCCCAAAGATGAGTCACATCTCTGAGAATTCAAATGCTAATTTTGGGATGCTACCTATCAATTACTAGCTAAATTTCATATCGTAATATTTAGCCCATGTCTATATTGTGATTTTTAAGGCATAGAAAGCATTGTTGTTTGGTTACATCTTTGTAAACTAATTCATTGTCATTGGCATTTGTGGTCTGCACTAAGTCATGCTACAACCTCAGAGTCATCCAAACCTCAGAGAAGAGATTATTCAGAACAGGGAAGGATTTTTGGATTGCATGTTATTTGCTGACCTTTCCTTTTTTTTTTTTTTTTTTTACAGATGTAACCTCCAGATTTTAGCCTCAGCTAAAAGAGAGTGTCAAAAAGAGAGATGTTTAATTCATAGGGAAAACAAAAACAAAAACATCTCCTTTGAGTTTGTAACCCAGCAAACATCTGGAAACAAATCTGAGAAAGCTCTTATAGAGTCCAGAAAGAATTCTGTGCTCACACACTAATGATAAACACTGAATTTGCTTGCTTCTTTATTGACCAATTTCCTTCTTGTTTGCTTTCTAAAGATTGCTTACACCTTCTTTCCAACAGATCAAAGGAAAGCCTCCTCCCTTTCTTATGCTGACTAACTCTTGTCTTCTATTCCTGAGACATGGGACTAAACCTGGATGTTTTTAGATGTTTTCGTTGTACCATACAGCCCCAGCCCCTTCTTCTCCAGTATTAACTAATTACAAGATCTTGGCATCTAGGAGTTCAATCTCTTAACCTAAAATACAAGGTTTATCAATATGGGGCTTATAATAAGCCTTACAAAGTTTAATATTCATGGAACTCATTAGCTTCTATTCCTTTTTCTAAGTCATTCTCCTGTTTATCATTTGTATGGAGTCTGCGTGATGTTTCCTTGTTCATTTAAAGTCAGGTTGCAACACCACTCGGCAACTATTTATTATATTAGGACCAGTTCCCATTGCAGACATGCTATTCCTGTCTGTGTGTCAGTCAATCAGAACATCTCAAAGAGAGGCACTTCTGCAATCCAGACAGAAGTGTCCCTATCGCTGTCTGTCTCCCAGACACTACCCACCTGTCTTCTGTCCTTATCAGTAATATAAGTAAATGGCTCATGTTCCCCACACAAATAATTCAGTAGCTTGTCTATGTGGAGGGAAAGGGCATCTCATTCAGACTTTCTTCAGCTTTGATAGTGTGACCTAATAGGATATAAGACACCAACAAAGTGCAACCCAGACGGTTGTAAGGAGTGGTATATTACTCCAGCTTCCTAGCCACAGGTATATTTCTGTGGTTGATTCCATTTATCCAAGATAATTCTTTGTGTCTGATTAAGCTCCCTACCTCTAAGATGCATAGATTACTTTTAGACTGCCTCTCTGGTATTTACTTCAAATTGAATACAAACTCTTAGCCTCTGGAGTGAATTATTTTGTTTTGCTTTTTATTCCCACATCCAATTGAGTCTCTTCTCCAATAAATTCCATTGTTTTGTACAATGTTACCATATCTAAAGTCCTGAATTATAGTATTGCACCCATACCAGGTGCCAGAAAATGAGTTATTTGGAAGGAGAGAAAGAAAATTGTTATATATTCAAATACCTATATAGAAGGCAAGAAGAACATTTCTAGAGAAATATGATCCACATTTTCCCAAAGTAGTTGAGCAAAACTTCTGACACTTACCTCAACAAACACTGTTCTGGCTCCTTCCTTGGATTCATGTACTCTGCGGTCAGCTAATGAGAAGAAAAAATATGCTTTATAGTATTCAACTAAATTATTTTTGTGATCTATGGAGATACTGCAGAGTTATCACTTTAAAAAATCATCACAGTAATAATAATGAAAGCGTGTCTTCTAATAAGCCACTCTTATAAATAATTGATGCATGTGCCCACCCCTGCCCCATTCATCTATCCATCCACTCATCTGTTAATTTTGCACATATTTCCTGTGTAGGGACTCTTGTATATTCAAGGAATGAGCTAGGAACTAGAAATAGCTTTGAAGCAGTTTACAGTTTCAGTCTAGTCAAGTCATTTATGTCTAATGATAATAGAACATACTTTTAGTATATTATAAACTACCCATAGCAGATAAAAATTAACATTTTCTGAGACATTGAAAATAGAGAAAAATTACAGCATTCTCCAGTAGATTATAAGAAATAGATGAGGGTTGGTGCTAAGGAGGAGGGAAATGGGGGTGTCACCACAAGAGTTGCTCATACAATGTATCTAATTATTAACAATAACTAAATTTTCAAAAAATAGATGCTGAAACTTTGTTTTTATATTTATAGCGGAATCTGAAACTTGACATCAGGATGATCACAGAACAAATGGAATATTCAGCTCTATTTTTTGTTGTCAAGAATCCACAGTAACATTGCAAATGGTGAACTCTTAATCACAAATTTATTCTCTCTTTGAATTCCCTTGACTGTGAATTGAAGCATGGGGTAGGAGGTGAAACACTTTCCTTTAAACCTCTTATTTTTTAGAAAGTAGAAGATTCTAAGCTAACCTTGAATGTTGCAACTTTTCATTTCATTAATCAGTCACTTATGTGAGACATTTGCTGCATAAATCTTGAGAAAATATGCAAAATAACAGACCCATATGTATTTCAACCCATAAATTTTTGAGAGCACCTAATCATTTCAACTACACTCTTAGCTAGCTTTTATTAATGTGGACTTGGTTTATGCATGCTCTCGGAGTGTGGATTGTGTAGAATGTATCCAGGGGCTTCTTTCTGAATAGCTTTTGAAAAGAAACAAAAATATCACAAATTAATCCACCAACAGTGATGGTAGTTAAGTGTTCAATAAACATAAAAGGGAAACACAAGCTCTATGCTTTCCAGGTTTCAAACTGCACACATGATCATTTTCTGAAACCAGAAATCCATATGTCACTGTCCCCTACTCTCCAGCCTCTCTCTACCACCCTGCCCAGCCCCAACCCACTGACTCACAGTGAAAGTTTTCCGTAGGATTCCTGCAAGCATAGCTCTACATTCTTGATTTCTTGCTTTTCTGACAGCAGTAATTGGGGCAGAAATGTCAATCCCCATAGACTATTGGAAATTTTGGAGTTGGGGAGAGAGCTGTGTGGTTAAAAGTGCTTGTTTGCAAAACCTGTCAGCCTGGGTTCAATATATTTTTTGAAGAAGTTTTCTTGGGTACAATGACTAACTTCTCAGATGAGCATCATTCCTTCCGTGAAGGCTGCTTCTTCTTTTGATAGTTTCCTAACCCTTCAACTGTGAACACTGTTTTCATGTAAAATAAGGGATTTGGGGAAGCTTTAGGTATTTTAAAATGAAAAACTATCCATTAGTGTACAGGTATAGCAATTCTTGTTTCGTTTTTTTTTTCTGATGACAGATTTATTTTCTTCTTATTTGATTCTTTCTTTGATGTACTGAAGAATGAACCTATAGCCTCATGTATGTTAGAGAGTGCTCTACCACTAACTTGTATCCCCACTCCTTGGGCTGATTAACACTGCAGGAATTGAAGATGAATCTTCTTTTTGCTATCTGTTTCTCAAGGTCTATTTTTTTATTGGCCATAATGAGCTATATTATTTAAAGGGCAAACAATGAGTTGTTATCCCCAGTTCCCCAATGGCCCTCTTCCCCGTCCCCAATCAGCTGGACATCCTCCTCTCATTTCTTTTTTATCCTGTCCACTTTTGTCATTATCAAGGACACTTTTTTTTTTTGCAGATGCATGATGAATATTGAATCATAGTTGCCTATAATTAATTATAGAAACGATTATTAAATTTTTATTTGGGTGTGGAACAAATGTGTATCCACATGCTTTCTTCAAAGAAGATACATGTTTGCTTTGGAGTGATGATTATGTTCATAAATAAAGCAACATAATCACAATTTAGAATGGTAGAAAAAGATAAAATGTGATATAAGAATAAAAGTGATAAGATTCCTAGTTTTTTTTGACTACTTGTATATATTTTGGAAATCATGAAGAATCCTTTTTATATCTGTAGGACTCAATTTCCTCATCTTGAAAAATAAAGAATTTGAACAAGAAGGTCTACAGTATATCTTTCCCTCAACTCTTACTAGTTTTAGAAAAAAATATTATCTCTAAAATGGTGAATAAAAATGACCTCAGGATATAATGGAACCCAAAGGTTTCCATGTCTTGTGCGCTTTCTGACTACAACTATCTTTATCATCTAAAATAAATGTTTATATGCCTCTTGTCCCAGCATAATTATTAATCACTTTCCTTTTTGATCTTAAAAAATTTCTTTGGAGAGTGAATTATTTTTTATCACCTTACCTTGGATGAAACTGATTATGATGGCTTAGATTTGATGCTCTCTCTGGAATAATTAATCTGATGAGAAGAATGTGGCATATTAATTGGATATATCTGGCTCATTATGCTATACTTGAGGCCAGAGACTTGAATCTTGAATCTCTTAAATGAAGAGAAAAGAAAATGATTCCCCAAATGCAAGAGTGATTCTCATCCAACCAAATGCACAAAGGTATGTTACTGCACAGGTAAAACACACATTTGTCTATCATTCCGTAACAGTGCAAGGTGTATCCAAGAAAGTGTATTCAAGAGACATAGTCAGTATGGGGTTTTATAGTATCTAGTATTATGCCAGTAATTGTATCTAAGCTCGAAAGATAGCATATACTGTTAATAATTCAACTCAGTCAATTACGAATATATATTCAGATATGTGTATGCTTATGTATAAGATCTTGAATGTATGTGAGTAAATATAGTTGTATTTGTGATCTCTATGAATGTGTATATATATATATATATATATATATTCACACAGTCTTAACTTGGTTCAATGTGAAGAAATAATGAGCTCATTATTAACAAACTAATGCAGGGTCATGATTTTGTTTGCATTTGAAGCAAAAATGACTATTTTTTTTTTTGCTTAAGCTAATATCACAGTGCTGCACTGTGTGTATATTTAAAAAATGCCTGCTAGTTATCACTGAGATATGTAGCTAGTCTATATTTAAATGTAAGTGGGATGAGTAGTATACAGATTTTTTTTTTGTTTTCTTAGCCAGAGCTATTCCTAGTCATCAGCCTCCCTATGCGGCAGTTTTCAGGAAGAGTCCAGATATTTCTTAAATGAAAAGTGATTAGTCATTATAATAGAATTGAAAATGGTACTAATGAATAGATTTCTTAATGTATGCTTCATATTTAGATATATTAGCTTAAATGTGATCTTTGGACCACATGTCTTAGTCCCAGCACTTGGGAAGCAGAGTTAGGAGGATTGCCATGGGTTCGGGGCCACCCTGAGACTACAAGTCAGCCTGAGCTAGAGCAAGACCCTACCTCAAAAAAACAAAAAAAAATGAAGTTTCAAATAAAATCCACATTTACCATAAGCAGACAAAACTGCTTATAGTTTATGTTGGATGTGAGTCACCAAAGGTTTTTTTTTTAATTTTTTTTCCACAATGGTATGAAAAAATATATTTTAAGAAATGACAGGGGGTATGTTTTTAAATTCTGGGTTGCTATATTGACCAAAAACATGATAAAAGCAGATAGATTATGTAGTAGCAAGTGGTTTAATTTTTTCATAAAACACTTAACTACTCACTACATATCACGTAGACTATCAGGTAGAATGGACTTTAAAATACAAAGACCACACCTTTGATTTCTAAAGGTCATAATCTACAGTATGACCTTGGACAGTTCCATAAATGTGTATCTATTGCTATGTGCTTATATATGATATTATTAGGGACTAAATATTTCTAGTCCTACTTGGTCTATTGTTGATGGAAAATGAACTTATTTTTAGAATGAGCTGCTATGGGAATAGAGAAAGAAAAATTAATTCTGTACAGAGAGAATCAGATGGTGGTCGAATATTACTTGAGAGAGAAGAATAACTATGGTTCTTGAAGGATTAGAGCTGGTACTGAATCAGCAAGGGGCAATGTTGGGTGATATAAAGAAATCACTTGGGCTGGAGAGATGGCTCAGTAGTTAAGGAGTTTGCCTGCAGAGCTGAAAAACCTTAGTTTGATTCCCCAGTACCCACCCACATCAAGCTACATTCACAAAGTGGCATACATGCATGTGGAGTTTATTTGAAGCAGCTGGAGGCTCTGTTGTGCCCTTTCTGTCCTCTCTCTCTCTCTCTCTCTCTCTCTCTCTCTCTCTCAGTCCCATTGCAAATAAATAATTTTTTAAAAAGAAATCACTCCTTATGTAGAATACAAGTTTGGTAACATCTTTTTCCTCATCCCTCTCTAATGGGCTTTATTTATTTTGAGATGGTCTCATGTAGACCAGGCTGACCTTGAGCTCTCTATGTTGATTAGGGTAATATGATCTTTCTGCTTCTACTTCCTGAGTTCTGGGTGGGTGCAGATGTATACCACCATGCCTGCTTTTATGCAGTGCTGGAAATAGAATGCAGAGTTTAGTGTATGGTAGCAAACACTACCAACTGAATCACATCTTTCACTCCTTTGCTGAGCTTTGAGATATCACCAAGTGGTAAGATGCAAGGATGTTTGAAATGTCAAATAGTTTATTGCAGATCATTACCTTGCTCATGTTCCCTACATGCTGAAGACCAAGGAGGACCATCCAGAAAAATACAAAGCTATAAGCAAAGCAGGCTCACCCAAATTTTTCTCAGTTTCATCTCAATGGTCGCCTGCTCTGAGCAGCTTTCCCTGACCCACCAGTCCCCTGGGTTAGGTCGCTATTTCATATTAAATACTGCCTATTAGATTACTGATTTTTTTTGCACTCCTGCAATGAAAAGTTCCTTGCAAATATGAGCAATGACTTCTTATGTTTTTTGAGAACTGAGTGCAGTGGCTAGGGCAGAAGTATTCTTTATACGTGAATGGTCCCTTTATAATGAGACTCTTAACCCCTAAATCAAAGACCATTTCCATACTGGACCTTTTTCCATTGCTAGAGATTAATCAGAACTTTGAGCCCTTATTCCTATAGTTTGTTTCTCAAACATATTTATTCCTTTTATGGCATTCTCTTGTAGCCTAAAGATTACATATTTCAAGAACCATCTCCTTTTTTAAAAAATTAAAACAAACCAATTTTAACTGTTTACCATGGAAGTTTATGAAGCGATGATTCAACTCTGTTGAATTTGTCATTTAATTGACAAATATTTGAAGACCTAATAAGTTAGATGCTCTAATAAGAGTTGAGGATTTAGCACAAAGAGAGACATTATCTCTGATCAAACATGATCATCTAATAAAATCTCACTTTTATTCATCTCCACCCTTTAAAGGAAATGTGCTCAGCAATAATTTATATGTATGTGTAGAGATGATAGATTGATATGTTTTAACTCAGTTCATGTTTATTGAGCAGATACTATGGACTAAGCCACACTATTTAAGAAAGATTGTGAAACTTAGGATAATAATTTTATATTAAAATAGAGCCTAATTATGTCTTTGTTCTGTGCTTTATATGTATAGATTGCTGTTATTTGTTATATGTTATCACTGTTATGTGTTTGGTTGGTTTCTTGACATAGGGTCTCACTCTAGCCTAGGCTGACCTGGATCTCACTCTGTAGCTCCAGGCTACACTCACAGAGATACTCCAATGTCTGCTTCTGGAGTGTTGGAACTTGCTTGCAAATCTTGTATCAAAGGTTACCACTAGGTATAGAAAGGTGTCTGAAAACAGTTCAGTTTTGGAGGTTGAGTATTCACACAGAAGACAATATCACACACACACACACACACACACACACACAAACTTTCAAAGCAGTATGTAAAGCACTCAAGTAGAAGACAGGAATCATAACAATATTAGAGATGTGTGTCCAAGGCAAGAAAGCAGTAGTTCAGGCCTTCTCCTGGGTTATGTAGGTAAAGAATGGATGAGGCTGTCATGGATCCTATCCCCACAGCCATGTATGGTACACATATAGCTACCCATGACGCAAGGGAAAAGGGTTTTCCATTTTCTTTTAACTATATTCAGTTAACAAGAACTTTAGCAAAAATATATTTTTGGCACATTCATACTATCATTTCCTTCAGTAAGTGTGAGGACAATGTTTGCACTCCCATTTCTATGACTGGACACTACTTTAGTGAGCAAAATGTACAGATTCTTGTCCTTGAGATTTATCTTCTATTGTAGAAAAAACAGAACTAAGTGGTAAACATCTTAGTGTGTAAGGCATTACTAAGTACTATGGAGAAAAATATTAAGTAGGAAGGAAAATTGTTACCAAAGGCATACATGTCCATTTTAAATAGGGTTGCTTGCAGGAAAAACATTCCAAATTGAAAAGACAACAAGAAAAAAATGGCCTCTTAGAAGATTGTCTGGAGAATTTAAAGACCACCAAAAAAGTTGACTTGGCAAGAGTGGAGTGAGGGGTTGAGGACTCAGAAGAGAAGAGGAACTTCAGGGAACAGAGAGAAGGAAAGGAGGCTGGTGCAGGGCGGGGTACATAGTGTACTTAAATTGTAGTGATCATGGCTTGGGCAAAAGTGAGAATAGTCTATGTAGAAAAGAGATCTTTGAATTCGCTTTGATGCTAGAAATAAAAGGATTTCATGATGGAGTGATGTGGAATGATGAATAATAAGGTATCTGGACACAAAGGACTAGAAAGATGGAATTCCTCAAAACAGGAGAGAGTGAAAGTGAGGGACAGATTTAAGGGTCAGAGATCCAGAGCCCTGCTTTGGATCTAGAACTTTTGATATGTCCCTTGGATGTGAGAACATGGTAAAGAGACCACTAGAAAAGCAGACTTAGAAAGGAAGAGAAATGTCCAGGATGGATATAGGATGGAGGGGATGTTAGGAACTAGAGAAGGCAGAAAGTACTGGACTTTATTTCTTTTTGGCTGGATGTGATAGATATGTAGAAGCAATGATCAAGCAGAGATGAAGCGACAGATGAAGTATGTCTACAAAGTGTGCTGAGTCATGGGATAGCAGAACGTCTCATACAAAGTTCTGTGCACTCAATTCAGGGTTCCTAGAGAATGCAAGATGTGAAGTGGCCCGGGAGCAGTTACAACAAAGGGAGAAATATGATGTATGAGAACAACCTAAAAGGCAGATTAGATCTACCCACCTATGTGTAAAAAGTATGGCACAGAAGCTTCTGATTCGATCTATGAAGACAGGCTTGCAGAAGGATGCAAACTTGTTTGATGAAAGGCATATCTACCAATTTTTGAGACAATGACCAAGCATTCTTATTACAGACTGATATCAGTAGATGAATGTGGTCATCACGATGTACTTGTTGTTTTGTAAATTTACCTTTAGTACGTCCTACAAAATGTTGAGCGTTACAGTCCTATACCCTAATTAATGCAGACAAAAATCTGATTTAATAGCTTTTGAAATAGTTTCACGATTTGAAAATATCAGCAGACCTAGCAGAAATATGAAAATGCTATTGGTGTAAAATATTAGTGTGTCCTTCAGTTCATACTAGAGTTCTTTATGAAGCAGTCATATTCCTGGCATTGAACTGGATAGTCTAAGGCCCTATGCATCCTTTTGAGAGCTCCGAGGCAGACTGTCTATCAAACCCTATAAGTAAATAGTCAATTTTCTTGTGGCCAGTAAGACATCTTACAGAAGTGCAAAGTGACAATAGGACCTAAATAGCTTGAAAATACTTTAAAATCAAAACATATTCCCCTTCCATGGAGTGGCTGTATTTGCCCTGCTTCTAGTCATACCTTGGTTTTTCCAAGCAGACTGAATAAGCGGAGTCTTTCTCTGGAGATAATGCAGAGTACAAGCCTCTTCAAAGAAGGGATTTGTGCTTGCTGGCAACTCCCAGAGCTCTGTTCTGTCTAGTAGTTAAGATCTCTGGAGTGGCTTATGGGCTTTGTGTAATTTCTATCTGCACCCAGACAGCCGGACTTCATTTCGTTTTATTTGCATTTAATAATAAGCCGTCTTTCCTTGGCTGTTAAATTGTGAATTATCAAACACTATCAAATCCTCACTTCCCATATTCTGTCTACACTTACTTTGAAATAGACCCATTTATAACATGCTGGGTCCAGGGAAGAACTGGGCTGTGTGCCATGCATTTCAGGGTGGGAACTACTCTGATATATTTCTTTTGGGGCTACAAATGCCATTTCTGATCTAATGCGAGCACTGGGAATGGCAGAGTGAGCTCTGTGGTGGACTCGTCTTTAATTATTAACACAGGAGAGATCATTCATGCTGCTTTGAAGTTTTTCTTGTATTTTTCAGTACAGGAAATCAACACACAAACCACTGCATGTGAAGTGGGGCAAATCGTGAAGGGAAAAGGGAAAAATAAGGGAAGGAGCCAAGTAATAGAAAGGGAAATGGAGGCAAACAGTGATGCCAAGAGAAATGAGAACAGAAGGCAGAGATTGCCTGCCTGGAAGGAAGCTGGGGCACAGCTCTCAATAATATCTGGAAATAAGTGGATTTGGGAAGTAATCACTCTGTTGTCATTGGCAGATGCAAACATACCTGCATGCTGGCAGTCACTGGGCTTATAAAAGCTAACAGTAAATGAAGGATAAGAAACGAAGAGGGAAGATACACATTAGAACTTGTGGAGAGATTGTGTCATCTTGCAGTGGGTATGGAAAGAAAGCCTATGTTAGTTCAATATATTGGGGATGCTCTAATGGGGTGGGACTTGAAAGGATCATGGCCCAAATCATAAGTCACCTGATATCAAGTAACAAAAATATCTGTGTGTTTTTCCTTTCTGTCTAAAATTGTCCACTCCTGGTAATTAGAAAGTGAGCCTAATGAGGGGGTTGGTCTGAGTCATGCTTTAATGAGTCAAAATTACAGCCAGGTGACATCTGTGATGTACAAGCAGGGCCGTTGTGTGTACAGTTGGGGTACAAGGTGTAATTTTTTAGGTGACAGCATTACTGAGGCTTTGCTTGGGCTCAAGGTGTGTTGACAGGATTCTTCCTCAGCTAGACTCAGGGTAACAGAGGGCCAACCAGGGCAGGACTAAGCTGTCTTAAAGTCTCCTGGAATGTCATTCTCAATGGTATTATCATCGTGACTGATGTTGTGTATATATCATATATGAAAAGCTAGTCATTGAGTTGCCTTTCATCTTTGAGAAATTAGAGACTTCTGTCTTGCAGTGAAATATACAAAACAAAACAAAAATTGTGTTTGGACTGAGCCTCAGGAAATGCTGCTGTTGGTGTTACAGATTCTGGATGTTTGCCAATGTAATCAGGTTCTCATTATTTGGTTGTCCTCTCTCCCGACATGTGTGGGGTTAAAATAAACTTTCCCCAATAAAAAGGGAAATACAGACAGAAACAAAGACATTTGCATAACAGGTGCCTTAAATACGTGAATGGACTCATGGAAACTCAAGGGAGAGCATAGATTCACAGGTCCTCCAGCCATAATATTAGCACTTGCCACCCAGGACACATTCATGAAGCAGGACTCCAGTACAATGATACAGAAAGCCTTCCTTCTTTGCTTGTCCCACACAAATGGACAAATGTATAATCTCATCTATTCTTAATGCCACCAACATCACAATATATGAAAACCTAATTAGAAACATTTCATTTCAACAAGGCTTTTGACTCAGTCTATAAATAAAACATTATCACCACAGCCTTTGTTGAATAACTCACAACCATAAGCAAAAAGGATATCTTGGGCTGGACTCCCTAAAAGTAAAAGAACCCCAAATGAGGATTTGCTTCAAGGTGACTTTATCAGGAAGTCTTTGTGGAAAAACCAATAAAGGTGAAAATAGACATGGAGATGGAAGAAACCCAAGTGAGGTTGTCTTATCTTGCGAAATTTCCCCATGTTTGACATTGGCCCAATCCTGTGGAGATCTTCCAAGGGCAGTATAAACCCCAGAGGGTTGGAATAAACCACCCCAAAATATACCTTAGGGCTAAGATACTTCATAGACTCCCTATTGCCTATAAAATACATATTGTGTTACTATCCATTATGGTCCTTGCTTTTGTCATCTTTCCTCTGCTTCTCCACTCCCAGCTTCGCAGAATGCCTTCCATGATGTCTTCAGACACAGCACTGCTTCTCTGGAAATGCTAAAATGAACCCTTTCCTGTGGTTCAATCATAAACTTTTGCCCTATTCTTTATTTAAAATATTTTACTTATTTACTTGAGAGAGAAGGACAGAGAGACAGAGAGAAAGAAAGAGAGGAGAGAGAGAATGTGTGTGGGTGTGTGTAAGAGAGAGAAAGAGAGAGAGAACATGTCTGTTGCCACTCTAAAAGAACTACAGACGCTTGTGCTATTTAGTGCATCTGGTTTTATGTGGGTACTCAGTGTTGAACCTACACTCTCAGGATTTGCAAGCAAGTGCCTTTACTCACTGAACCCTCTCCTCCACCCTTTCTTGCCCCTTCTTAAAGACTCACCTCAAGGTCTGCTTTCCATATGACTTCTTAACCTACTCGGGACAATTGACAGGCATTACATTATGGGACCATGAAATCTTCAGTTTTCAACATAAAACATATCCCATTGTACATTGTATTTGTATCACTACTTTCTTTTTTAAATATTTTATTAATTTTCAAGCAGAGAGAGAGAGAGAGAGAGAGAGAGAGAGAGAGAGAGAGTGAGAGTGCATCAGGGCCACCACCTTGTGGGTCTGGCTTTTGTGGGTCCTGGGGAATTGAACCTGGGGCCTTAGGCACTGGAGGCAAGTGCCTTAACCACTGAGCAATCCCTCCAGCCTTGTATCACTACTTTCTTGGTATGATGTCCAGGTTTTTATTTATCATGGAAAACCTATAACCCTCAAACGATATCTGTCATCTGGTTGGTTTCAGTGAGTATTGCTGAATATAAATTAAGTGTATATTCAAAACAATTTTAATGTAGGAGACACATTGGTGTAATTTTTTAAAACGTGGAGGTTTCTTTATAGGCAATCAAATTTGAGCTCTCATGAGATATGGGAAGTCCTACCTGTAAGTATTTAAAACCGCTTCACATTCCTCTTTTTATCTTAAAATCATGTTCCATCTAAATCTGTCAGTTTTATTTAATTAGAGAATATGCTTTAATAACGAACAGTTGTGGGAGACTTGTTTCTAAATTAAAACACTGAGAATTCTTTTTTAGTTATTAGAGATTACATTTTTTTCTTCTTAAGTATCTAAAAAATGCTCCTGAGTTGATATTAACTTCATTGACATGTAGCACAGACTAGGTTGAAGAGTCATTAAAAAACAGAAACACCAAAGGTGCTGAGGACATGGTCAAAGTTAATTCTATTTACCACTGGACAGCTCGGTGACAGGCACACTCACGTGTGTTTTTACTTTGATTTACGTCCAGGACTGAGTTTCCTCCTGCTAAGTCTTTTCCTGTATTCCTGCTCTGCATTAGTAATTGGTATGGCCAGATTTAGCAATGTAGTTCCTGGCTTTCTAGTAGTCCAAGGCAAGGAATTAAAAAAAAAACACACAATTCCTCAAGCATAACCAGAGGAACAATATATGTATAATTTAGACAAGGTACAGATCCATATCAGATGGAGAAATCATCAATGATCCAGGAGAGTTAAAACAAAACCAGCACATTGGAGTGACTGCAATGAAAATTAATCCAAGACCTCAGTGATCCAAACATCCCTATTCTTCTCAGCCTGTCACTCTATTTAAGAGTTTCTTTCCTGCTCTTAACGCTTTCCCACTGACTAGAACCTGTACCAACCCTTGCCTATTGTACCACAGCTGGAAACTAGCTAGATTTTGGAAGACACTGGAGAGCCTGTGTTTGCATTTTTTTTTTCTCTTCAATGCCATCTGTTCACAGAATGGATTACAGTTGCCTCCAGTTAAAAAGCAGATTGTTTTGGCCCAAGGTCAGGGGAGAAGTTTCAGCATTCTGTCTGATTGCGGAAAAAACCTCTTTGAGTCTCTCCAAGAAGCAAATGCAACATCTGCCATGAGAACCTGAGTCCCTTGACTGCTTCCTTTTGCTTTTGTTTAGTTATTCCCTACTGGAAATTGGCGAATGCGCTTCCTATACTCTAGGTTGGCCCATTTCTCTATCTCAGTGTATTTTCTGTTGGTTGCATCACTTATGAAACCAACAAAATAGAGAAAAGAAGTCTGTTGTCAGCCCTGATGTGTGTTCACATGTCCCTGTGCAGACTTGCAGAACTGTGGTCCCAGAACATGTTGAGGTGAGAGCAGAGAGTTCTCGCTGTCTTTTTTGCCAGATTACTTGGCATCAACTTCAAAGGAAGAATTTCGAAGATTTAGTTCCTTTACTGTGTTTATTGGGTATTTGGAGCTCAGGAGAGAGAATACAGTGAAGCTAAAAGTAAAAAAAAATCCTTTCCAGATTGTTAGGTGGTCACTTTGGAAGACAGATAAAAGGATATTTATTGTATATAATCTATCTCCAGAGCTCTCTGTGTGCATCTAGTGAAATAAGTGTGTGTGTGTGTGTGTGTGTGTGTGTACTTATTTTCTTTTAAAAGATTTATGGAAGTAGAAAAGTCCTTTACTTAGACCCAGCCAATTGCAGAGCAGTGTGCATTTAAGTGAGAGAGGCAGCTGTTGCTATCAATTGCCCAGAGCTGTAAAGTGGCAAAAGTAATTGAAAATCAAAAGCTAAATGAAAAACATGCAGCATTGGTTTCTTTACCTTTATCTTCAGGTGATCAAGACAAAAGTTTTCTAAACAACTTGAAAAGTACAGTCAGTGTGTTTCTTCCTAATAAGCTCCACATTTCTTGGCAGGAAGCTTCATTTTCTCTATCTCTCTCTCTCTCTCTCTCTCTCTCTCTTTCTCTCTCTCTTTCTCCTTCACTAGTATTTGATGAATCCAGTTCTATGATCTCCTTATCTCATCTACTCCTTCCTGGATTAATATACTCCATATCCCATCCCCTCACCAACCCAGAAGTTGGTATATCACTGTGGTCTTGTTTGTTTGTTTCTGTTTTATTTCAAATTATGAAAGCTTTTTTTGCTATTTCCAGATACACTGAAGCTTTATATATTTCTACATGTACCTTTCTATCTCTGTATAAAGTGACATTATTCAGTCTCACTCTCTGTTATTTAAAAATATTTTATTTATTTATTTGAGAGAGAGAGAGAGAGAGAGAGAGAGAGAGAGAGAGAGAGAGAGAGAGAAAGAGGCAGACAGAGAAAGAGAAAGAATGGGTGTGCCAGGGCTTCCAGCCACTGAAAAAGAACTTCAGACATGTGTGACACCTTTATGTGGGTACTGGAGAATTGAACTTGGGTCCTTCTGCTTTACAGACAAATGTCTTAACTGCTAAGCCACCTACCTCTCCTTCCCCTCTATACTATTTTTGTATTTCTATTGGGAAATTCCAGTGAGTTTACCTTCTCATTTAGATGCTCATATATATTTAGCCTATATTTCTCCATTGTAATTTCTGGATTTTCTATATGAAACTTTTTTTGATTTGGCTATAAATATAACAAATAAATCTGTTATTTGTGACAACGTGGATGAATCTGGAAGCGATTAAGTGAAATAAGTCAGGCATAATAGTAAATACATTGCATGACCTCACACATATGTTCACTCTTAAACTTTGATCCCACGGAAGTACTGTGTGGAGTGTTAGGTACTGGGGTCATCATTTTTGGGATGGTGTGAGCAGGGGTAAATCTTGATGGAAGGTTACAGAATTTCAGTTGCACAAGAAATCTACTGTGCAACTTGGTGGCAATATGAACAATGTATTTAGGGTGGGTATCTTTTATTATTTTTACTTTTTCTGTTATACAAAGCAATGTGTTGCATCATGGCAGACATTTATGCAATTATACGTTACTGCATTTCATTGTCTTTCTCCACTTTTCCCTCCAAGTCCCTCTCCTTCACTCCAGTTGATTTCTTTCTTCTCTCCCCCACCCATCCCCATTAATACCTCCTGTTTTATTAGGTCTACCCCATTACTTTCCCTGGTAAGATTTCCTCCTACATCTCTTTCATCTCTGTCTCCCTCTCTCTCTCTCTTTGTCACACACACCATATATATCAATATATCTATATATATACATATATAGATAGATACATATATAGATAGGTACATATTTTTCTTATGAGAAAATTAACATGTGTCTGCTTTTCTAAGTCTGGCTTATTTTGTTTCACACAATAATTTCTGGTTACATCCATTTTTCAACACTTCACTCTTATTTACAGAAGAATGAAATGCTATTGTACATATGAATTGCATTTTCCTTATTACTTCATCAGTTCATTGAAACATTGTTGTGAAACTCTCTAGGCTATTTAGGCTTAAAGTCCTTTAGGTGCATACCCATGAGTGGTATATTTGGGTATT
This sequence comes from Zapus hudsonius, assembly GCA_004024765.1. NCBI lineage: Eukaryota > Metazoa > Chordata > Mammalia > Rodentia > Dipodidae > Zapus > Zapus hudsonius. Next base: position 12,213 of record PVHP010015865.1, on the reverse strand, counting down.
ATGGTAGTTCTGCTTTTGGTTTTTTTGAGGACTCTGCATGATGATTTCCAAAGTAGTTGCAAAGTTTACATTTCCACAAACAGTGAATAAGGGTTTCTCTTTGCCCAGAACCACACTAACATTGGTTACCAGTTATTTTATTGATGAAAGCCATTCTGACCGGTTGAGGTGTGATGTTAAAGCAGTCTTAATTTGCATTTCCATATTGCTAAGAATGTTGACACTTCTCTAAATGTCATCGGCTATTTGTGTTTCTTCTTTTGAGAACTAGCTATTCAATTCATTAACCCATTTATGGATTGGGTGATGTGTCTGTGTATATATGTATATGTTAATTTTTCAATTTTTACATAGCCTGAATATTACCCCTTGTCAAAAGTATAGTTGGGAAATGTCTCCACTCCCCACCCCCACAACACATTCTGCAGGTGGTTTCCCTTTATTTATTTATTTATTCATTCATTTGTAAACACACAAAGAGAGATAGAGAGAAGACAAACAGAAGAGAATGGGCACACCAGGGTATATCCAGCAGCTGCACATGAAATCCAGATGCATGAGCCACTCTGTGCATCTGGCTTTACATGGGGACTGGGGAATCAAACCCAGGTCATTAGGCTTTGCAGGCAAGCATGTTAACCACTGAGCCATCTCTCCAGCCTTATGTATAGAATTTTTGAACTCTATTTTTTGGATGCTATCAGTTACCTCACTCGACGGACATCTGCTCAGCACTTCTGTATATAAAGCATACCATGCATCTTCACCACCTACACTTAGAAACATAAATATCTAATTAGCTACCTAATTGTCAAGATTTTTTATTAGAATATCACCTGATTCAGTTACTCCTGTTAGTTTGCCTAGGCTTACTCCTGCTTCCTTTAGCCACTTTGTTTCCAGCTTTTTAAATTTTCCATCCAATCTGACTGCTATCCCATGACAAATTTTTCTGCCTAAATCTGACTTCTGTTAATATTTCACTGTTAGGAGTCATTAATTACATAAACTTGATAGAGAACTAAGACTCTTAAGCTTATTATTCACTTCTTCTGTTATGTGATCTCAGTTTTCCTTTATAAATGCCTCGATTATAAACATCAGTTAATATTACACCCTAGACCTATGCTAGTTCTTGGCTGTCTCAGCCCAAGCCTTCCTTCTCGAAAGCTCCAACCACTCCTTGTCAAAATTCTAGTCATCCTTCATGATCCATTTAAAGTGTCACTTCTTCTATTAAGACTTCCCTGATCACATTAGCTGGAGGCTCTAGGAAAGGAAATAGCATTAAGTGAAAGCGACTGTATGCCATATGACTGTGCAGGGAACACTGTAAAGATTAGTGGGCAGTAAGAGAGGGAATATAGATTACAGCCAGATGGTAGGATATCGTGAAGGTCTGCCGGAGTTAGATGAAATTAAAGGTAAAACGCTAAAAAAATGAAGTTTTTTTTTTGTTTTAATCAGAAATGGATGTCAGAAAGTTATCTCTGTAGCTAAGATCTATCAGAGAGAGAAAAGCTCCTTGGATATTCCTTTTGCTTTTATGAAATAAGTCCTCTGTCACATTATCTGCTGTGCTATTTACTAAAATTTTTAGGCAAATATATATTTTATTTACCATGTGTTTTATTTTAAATAGAAGCATCCCGAATGGGATTCTGTTGTAAAAATATTTTTATTTATTTGCAAGCAGAGATAGAGAGAAAAGAGACGGAGAGAATGGTTATGCCAAGGGTATCGGGCCACTGCAAATGAACTCCAGATCCATGCACCACTTTGTGCATCTGGCTTTATGTGGGTAATGGGGAATTAAACTCAGGCCATTTGGCTTCTCAGGCAAGCTCCTTAACAGCTGAGCCGTCTCACCAGCCCTTAACCATGTGGTCTTGATGTTTTCTCAAATTTTGTTTTTTTCTCTATAAAATGAAGTTAGTAATAGTTTCCCAAAATTCTTTTCAAGTTTGAATAAAGTAATACATGTAGGATAATTAATTAATATGTCTCTGAGCCATGTTAAAATCCCAATATATGATTGTTATTTTTAGCCGTGGTTTTGTCAATATCATTAATATCCTAATTTATTTTGTTTGTACTTCAAAAGCTCCAATATATATATATATATATATATTTGAAAACCAGCAGTTTTTTTTTGCTTATATAAAACGCTACCATAAACAGGACCCCAAGACATTCATTATCTCCAAATTCTAACTTCATTCAGTTTCCCAAATGAAATTATAGTTTGCATATTTGACAATAGACAGGCAGCCATATAAAAGAAGGGCATTGTTATAAAATGTAGAGGCTTACATGAGTCTCTTAACAAGTGTGAGAGACATACCCAGAGATGTTTATGAACTCTTTTTTATAATTTATTTATTAGAGAGAGAGAGAGAGAGAGAGAGAGAGAGAGAGAGAGAGAGAGAGAGAGAGAGAGAGAGAGAGAGAGAGAATGGGTACGCCAGGGCCTCCAGCCACTGTAAATGAACTCCAGACATATGTGCCACCTTGTGCATCTGGCTTTACGTGGGCACTGGATTTCAAACGTTGGTCCTTCTGCCTTGTAGGCAAATGCCTTAACTTCTAAGCCATCTCTCCAGCCCTGAACTCCTTAATTTGCAAGGGGTGGGAAAAAAGGGAGATCATTGCAGCACAGATGGACAGGTCAAACGTTCCCTATACAACTTCCTTTGCCTTGAGATTCAACTTGGCCCTGTGTGAGGGCACTGCATCAGCTCCTCCATAATCCATTTTCCATATTCTGTTTGGTGTTGTGTTGACATGTGGCTTTTGAAAATAAATATGAGAAAACGAAGGTGGGAGTTTACCCTGAGTTTTTCTTCTGGACTTTGTTGGATTCGGAAAGTATAATCACTCAGAAACTAGCACTTGAGGATTGTACCTTCTAATATATGTGATTCAAAATTACTTGTGTTTTCTATGTGGGTGGACAGGTGGTGATATATAAGAAAAAGTATCACTGAACACCCCCTCAAAGTTACCTTTTTTTCCCCACTTAGGATTTTGCATTGTTCACATGTACAGAACAATGTACCATCTGTCATCAGTACTGGAAATTATGCAAATTAATTGGGTTTAGAAGAAAAAGAAAAAAAAAGGTGGGCAAGGGCTGCTTCTAGACATTCAGGATCAGCTAAGCTGGGTGTAGGCAGTGGGTCAGTATTTCTTTGGAATTGTTTTAAATAGTAGTAAAGATATTAAGAAGAATTTGTCTGGTGATTTCACAGGCCACTGCACCTGTGCAACAGATATGGGTAAACACTTCATGTTCCTCAGAGTAAAGTGTAGAAAGTTGAGATGTAAGATAGAGTAACTGAAAGTAGTCTGCAGGCTCCTGCCATGGTTTCTTCTCTTTCATAAAATGCTTGATGTGTCATTTTGATCAGTGGAAGATGGTAGGTTGCTGTGCATTGCCAAGCAGAGATGAACCAAAAAATTCTCTGGCTTGAATAATAGATTTCTTCCTAAATAAGTAAAATGTATTTGCACCTTACTTAGTTGAAGAAAACCACATGGCATGGTTGAACTTGAGATTAGCCCTTTGAGACTTACCTGAAGGAGGAAGGTGCTAGCTAGGGTGTAGCTATTAGACACCTTTACACTAACTGGCCAGCTATGGCATCTAATCAATGTGTGAGGAATGGGTAATTCTTTGGTAATGCCCTACTAATGTACTCCTAATGATCTGTCAGAGTACTAGAGCTAATTATTGCCATGGCAATTTGGCTCAAGTTCACTGTGATAATCCTGGTATTGCTGAGCAAGGAAGTGCCTGGCAGTGTGTCACCCTCCTGGTGACATCCGCCCCAATTCTCACCTGTGGAAACTTTTCACATTTTCTCTATCTTATCAGTAAGTACATTTTCCCCTAATTTTCTTATTTTCCAGGATCATGTTATATTTTATTCCTTTCCAGATAGAGCTCTGGGATGTCTTATACTGTTTCTTATTATAAGATCATGTTATTTATAAAGGGATGAAGGGAATTATAGTATCCATTTGTTTTTAAATAATAGAATTATGTCTTTCCCTTGCATGTCTACTCCCTATTTGTGTACATGACACCATTTTTCCTCATGTTTATTTATTACCATGGCAACTGATTATGAAAAGATCAAACAAGCTAGGCACCTTCTGTGACTTAATGAAACAGGCAATGGAGCTCCTCTACAACAGACTTAGAGGTGGAAGAAGAAAGAGCCTTTAGATGGAAACGTATACTTCCAAGTACATGGACAAAGTAACAGCTACCTCAGAGCTTCTTTCTTTCTTTTTCTTGAAAATGATTTCTTTTTTTTTTTACAAAAAAACTTTTTATTTTTTATTGACAGCTTTCATATTTACAGACCATAAACCCATAAATCATTATGATTCCCTCCCCCAACTCCAGTATTTCTTCCCCCTCTCATTTAGTCTCTGTTTTGTTTCGGTGTCATCATCTTTTTCCCCCATAATGTGTAGGTATTATCAGGCACTGCAAAGCCATGGCTCACAAGGCCATTTTGTGTCTGGAAGTTTGTGTTTTAAGCAGTCCTACCATCAGGCAGTAACACTATACCTCCTGGTGAGAATCAGACAGAGGGAGGCTAACATTTATGTGCAGAGTAGACTTGCATGTACCCTTCCTTTTGGTAACTGATCCTTCCCCCTTAAGATTCTTTCTCCTCTGGGCACATTTATCATGTTCAGTAAATGCCACTCTACATAGTAAAACAGTTTGCCCTTCACCTTGGACTCACATTGAGAAAAATGTTTACATTTCTCGCCAAGCATATACAAAAGGTGTACCAAACAAAAAATTTGAGGGTTTATAAAAAAAATCTAAATAGGACATTGCTGAAACATTGAGGAAACTTTTTCTATAAAGATCTGCATAGGAGGTATTTTTGGTTTTTTTAGATTACAAAGCTTCTCCACAGTCTGTTTTTCTTGTTTCTTAGTGGCAGCTGTTTTCAAATGTAAAAGCCATGTTTATCTCAAGTGAAACATAAACTTTCAATAAAAAAGTTTTAGCACATGGAACACAGTTCATCAACTTCTCACTTAGAATCATGTCCATATTTCTTGGTCCTCAGACTTTAGCCAGCTGCAACACTGAAGCCCACATGGAAATGCTCTCAGCAAAGGACCATGATATACTCAGATATGTTAGATTTGCATAGGGGTCTTTGTGTTGAAAATTGTTGGTTTCTGTCTCACTGGCTTATCCTGTGTTGATTGAATGGCTGTGGCTGTGGGTCCCTTGTTCATCCCGTCATTCTCTGCAGGGTTCCCTATGGATCCTCCACGATATGACTGTGGTGGCTCATCTCTTGCCAGAATCTCGGCTTTCTGCCTGCAGCTGGTTGGTAGGGTTGTATGGGCCACAGCTCTCTCTTTGCATCTGCCTCCAGCGAGCCCTTATGTTCGATGCAGGTTCCAATCAGTAGAATCTGTTGCTGGAAAGTGTCCGAAGTCAAGGTCCTGGCTATTGCTTGCATCCACAGCCTGGATCACAACTAAAAACCCTAACCTCTGTACCCCTGGGGACACCTCGTGGCTTCTAGTTTGCCATCATGAACCGGAAGCCCCATCTCTAATTTTTGAATGCTCTAATCTCTCCTATAAATAACACGAAATCCTGATTAGCTAATTTCTTAATGCTTTCTAAAGTTCATCGGGGGCTCAGGATGCACACAGCTTGCTGTGCACACTGCCCGAAAGTTCTACTTGATGGGTTTCTGAAAATCACTGCTAAAATTGAAATTTCTGGAGTGAATCATATTTTTTGTCTTTCCAATATAATTTCAAGGTTAGCTTCCTCTGGAAAAAATATTTTGTTACAAGATGTAATAGAGAGTGTACCCTTTGTAATACCTACATTTCTTTCATTTTTGTCAATGGATAACTTGTATTCACTTTATTCTCTATACAATCCTTAATAAGAAAAGTTAGTCAAGAGCAAAGCAGACTATATGATCCTTCATTCATTAAAACATATAGAAATAATTATGTATAATACACCAATGTGCAGCTTTACACGGCCAATAGTGATTACCTCCCTCTTTGTGTATCTGCAATCAAAAATTCATAATTGAGACAGACAAATGGAATGCTTTCTAGTATAAAACCCTTTAATTTATGAAATTTCAATTAAGTCTAAATCAGTCACTTAGAAGGGATGACTCCTACAGGAACAAACAAACAAGAACTTGGAAAAAGTCCCTTTTTAAAAGTAAAGCCAGACTGGATAGATGGCTAAGCAGTTAAGGCAGGTGCCTCTAGTGCCTAAGGCCCTGGGTTCAATTCCCCAGGACCCACATAAACCAGACCCACAAGGTGGTGGCCCTGGTGTGTTCTCTCTCTCTCTCTCTCTCTGTTTATCTCTCTGCTTAAAAATGAATAAATAAAATATTTTTTAAAAACTAAAGCCAGCATCCTTTGCTCTATGAGTTTTAATAAAGAGTGAAAACTTCAGTCTGTATTAAGTCCTTATCTGCTGTTTCACTTTCCGTGATTTCAATTCCCCTCTGTCAACTGTCACTTGAAAATCCAGCAGATTGCAACATGACATCACACACAGCAGAGCTAGGGACTCTCAAGAGAGTCTGGTGGGATCTGGGATTTATGGTAATGACTCAGGTTTATTGTTGACATACTCTTGTGTCTATACGCGAGAGCCTTTTGCAATGACACTGCATCCGGTTGTCCACAAAGAAGGTTCCCTTGGTTTCCCATCTACTGCAGAATCATCCTGATTTCCCCTCTTCTCAGGGGCACCACACACTGGGACTTCTTACAAAGAATTCTCCGACATCATTTTCAATTAGCCCAAGTGTGATTTCCATTCTACATGGCCATGCGATCCTGACAGACTTTGATATGATCCATCTACTAACAATGTAATTCAACTATTGTCTTTTTCTGCTTAGGACTGCTCAAACTTTTCCAGTTGCTTTTAAAATAATATCCCAGTTCTGGCTTCTTGTTCAAAGGCCACACAAGACTTCACCCTTACCTGATTTCTCACAATGTCTACTTTTCTCCTGTGTCTCAAGCTAAGTGGACTCCTGTTAACATGCCCATTCCTGAGTTCTGGATCTGAGTCCTCCTCATTCTCACTTTACAGGAGATTCTTCACTTAATCTCTTTCTTTCTCAGCAGCCGGTTTTAATTCCCACCATGAGACTAAGAACGCATAAATATATCATGACATCAGGATAGTATCTATTTTGTAAGCCTAAGAATTCTTAGCATCTACTTCAGTGACAAGACCTGAAGACATTTAAGAGTACCATATGGTGTCACCTTTATGTTCACAACCAAAGGAGGAGCACTGTTAGGGAAGAAGGTTCTGTATTAGAAGTTTTGTGCAGTGGTCACTGGGTATATCATTTATTAAAAGTGTTGAGCCCCTAACCTGGCCATCTACCTGGAACTTTGGTGGGACATGGGAAGTCCAGATTTTAGATTCCTAAGTCTTGGAGAGATCCTGAAAACATCACCACACCACCTAGAGATTTAGAGAGAACTATGCAAAAGTAAAATAGCTTTATCTGGTGTTGAGATCAAAAGAAGAAATTCTGAAAAGTGTTTCCAAAGATCAGGCCTTCCCCCACTTCCAAGCCCTTTGGAACAAAGTGGTCAGTCTGTGACTTGACACCTCGAAGCTTGGAAGAGTATAAAATGAATGCAGATTCCCAGGGCCTGGTGTTGTCAGCATGGTGTTACAAACTGACTTGCCCCCTTTAACTATGGCTCCTAATTAACTTGATTCTTTCTTTCTTTCTTTCTTTCTTTCTTTCTTTCTTTCTTTCTTTCTTTCTTTCTTCTTTCTTTCTTTCTTCTTTCTTTCTTTCTTCTTTCTTTCTTTCTTTCTTTCTTTCTTTCTTTCTTTCTTTCTTTCTTTCTTTCTTTCTTTCTTTCTTTCTTTCTTTCTTTCTTTCTTTCTTTCTTTCGACAACAGAATTCCCTTATTTCTTTTCTAAAGAAGACCAGTGATATTTTTTTCTAATTTAACTCATTATTTTATGTTTGAAAAGCATGAAAGCAATGAATATGACTTAGAAGAATGTGTAGGATATTGGCCAATAAGTACAATATCATGTTGAGCATATACTGGGAAATAACCTTGATAAAGAAAATAGTCAATAAAGGGCAAAAGATTTATTTTTTAATCTTAGAATTATCAGTAGGTAAGACAAATGCTGTTGATGAGTTTAAAGTAGAGGTGAAAAGTATTTTTTACTGAAAATCCGTGGAGAACTTATTGACAAGGAACTGGTTTGATGAAAAACTGTTTTAGAAAGATTAACAGCATTAAATGACAGCTTATATAAATATTTATAGGTGCTAATTGACCCCACAGGGGTGCCTTTGAAGTGTACTTATTCAGTTTTCTTTAGGCTTTGCTTTGGATTCTTAAAAACACCAAACCTACAAATTGCTAGATACATAAATGAAAAAATGTATTCCGGTTGTGAAATGCAAAAAGCAAAACAAAACAAAACAAAACAAAACAAAACAAAAACAAATTACAGTAAGAATGAATGTTTAAAGACAGTCTAGCTAACATTGCAGAAAGGACCTTTCTTTAGATAAAATCAGAATAAAGTTAAGAGCAAATATTCAACTATGGCATTCTTGAAGTACTGTGGGAGTGTAGGAACCCAATCTGGCTATAAGTTCCTGATGAAAGATCTATTGTTTGTATGGATTTTTTAACAGTTCATAAAGCACTGGTGTGTCTTATGAAAATAAAATACATTTAATATTGCAATAAGAATGTCTTTTGTTTTAAACATTTTTTTATAAAAATGGGATGGAAACTTTTTGTATTTGAGAAATAAGTAATTAGATGCAAAAATACCTCACCATCTCATCATCAGTGCTTAAAACTAGTCCATCCAGTGGGTGTTTTAACTTATTATGGTTGTAGTTATCAAAATTCAAAGAGCATTCCTTATAAGGAAGTGATAAGATGACAACATTCAGTGTCTGGTACTTTTCCAACTTGCAATTTGATTGTATTCTGAAAGTTTGTTGGCAGGTATTATTCTAACTAATTATTTTAAAGTTCTGAAGAGTCAATCATGCTATATTAGTAGCAATCTTCTCTGAATATTAATGAACTTACTGTATTGTTGAAGTCAAATAAAAATTATAAAAGTTAATTATATACATAGTAAAAATATGCACAATAGTTATTATCTTACAAAGAAAATTGTCATAAATGATAAGCAGTTCATAAAGCCTACATTTGTGAAGGATTTTTATAGAAAATGAGACTTTGGTCCAAAAACATGTGTATTAGAATTTTAATCTGAAAATATTAAAGAGAAATGAATGATTTATGTTATAATCTCAATTACACAAAGTAAATGTATTGATTATAGTGTTTCTTTTAAACACTTATAGTTTTTATCATCCTCAAATGCAACAGCTGAGAATGATATATATATATTAATTTATATATGCACACATGTGTGTATGTGTGTTTATTTCTCATTAGAAATTGTTTTTATTGTCAATAACAAAAACCTTTTGTTTAGAAATTAAGAGAAGAAAGAAAGGTTTAACATTTTATTTACATTATTCTATATACACATTATAAAAAAACCAAATATATTCAGAGATTAAAAGCAATATTATTTTCTAAAAATATTTTATTTATTCATTTTCAAGCAGATATTTATATAGAGAGAAGAGAGAAGAAAAGAGAGAAAGAGAAAGGGAGAGAGAGAATGAGAGGGAGAGAGAAAGCACCAGGGCCACCACCTTGTGGGTCTGGCATATGTGGGTCCTGGGGAATTGAACCCAGGGCCTTAGGCACTGGAGGCAAGTGCCTTAACCGCTGAGCCATCTCTCCAGCCCAAAATTTTTTTTTAAAAGCTACTAAATTTTATAGTATTTTCAGTAGTATTTTCTTAGTTGGTGAAAGTATTATTTTTATTTTCTTACATGATGTCCTGTTTATTTCCTAAATAATATATATTTTTCCAAACCTTTTTTAAGCTGACTATTGTGGCACATGCCTGTAGAAAGGCTGAGAGAGTAGAATGACAAATTTGAAGGTAGTCTGTGCTACTGAGCAAGACTATTTCAAACAAACAGCCACAAGAACATAAAAGAAAAAAACATTTTAATGTTACCTATTTTTAACATCTTCATTATCAATAATTTGATACGTTGTATGAGCAAATCTTGTGGTGGTACCTGTATTTCGCTCCTCCCTGTCCCCAACCCACTGGGGACCCACCTCCTTGGTGGGCATACTGGATCAGTCCATGGGATAGAGGGTTATGAATTGTACAAGAAGAAGCTATTTTTTTCCTTTGTGTGTTGTTGCTGAGGGGGCCATGTCTCTGCATCTTCTCCCCCACCACGGCTCTTACAATCTTTCCGCCCCCTCTTCCACTCAGTTCCCTGAGTCATGCTGGGTGAGTTTTCAGTCTGCTTTATTGATGAGATCTTAAGTGTCTCTGGATTTCTGCTTTGGGTTGTGTTGGGTATTGTTGGTTGGTGTCTGTCTCCATGGGTTATCTGACTTGCTGTGGTCTCAATGATGACTTTTTGTGTGTGCTAAGGAGTCACAAGCGATAGCCTAAAAATCTCCATGAGAAACCCAGTGTAGATTCCCTTTACTCACAGAGTGTTGAAATAGCATCCCTTCCTTTTTGTGAATAAGAATGCCCTGATATCATAATAGTGATAGCAGACAGGTAAAACAGTGCAGCATGAGTTTAAAAACCATCACATGCCTTTCAAAGCAATTTCCACACGTTTACTCATTCATTCCTAATATCAACTCTCTTTAGAAGTTGGTGACACCAAAGCAGCCTCAATACTCACCCACCACGACTCAGGGGACTGAGCGGAAGAGGGGGCGGAAAGATTGTGAGAGCCGTGGTGGGGGAGAACATCAGAGACTTGGCAACCCTCAGTAACAACACACTTGGGTCATGAGAACCCTGCTGAAGACTGGGCTATCCATGATCCCCTACCACAAAGACTGATCCAGATGGCCCACGGAGGAGGATATCCAGCTGATTGGGGATGGGGAAGGGGGGCAATGAGTAATTGGGGATAACAACTCATTGTTGGCCCACTAAACAATGTAACTCATTATGGACAATAAAGAAAAAAAGTCATTAAAAAAAAGAAGTTGGTGACATGTTTGCATCAGGAAATCAACTCTCTTTAGATGTGACCAACGAAGAATTTCTAAAGGAGCCATTCAGCTGGCAAGGAGACATCTTAAAACTTGACCTCACGCACTGCTCCTTACTGACATGGGTAGTATATTCAATTTCCAACTACTTGCTCTCAGAAAATCTATTGGTAAAAATTCAGGCCTTTGTGTCTGAGAAGAGCTGAAAGTATGAGGTTTGAGTCATTGACTGTAGAGACAGTTGAGTAGCCTGTAGAGCAATTTGTAGGCTGGTTATAGAGTTGAGTGGCACTCAAAATGCACAAGAAAATAATATTTGTCATTACTGTGGCTTTGACAAATATTACTTTCTGGTGTGTGTGTGTGTGTGTGTGTGTGTGTGTGTGTGTGTGTGTGTGTGTGTGTAGTGAAATTGCTTACAATTCAGGAATAATAGATACAACCAAAAATCTATTAGGTAAGAACAGATAACCAGATTTTTTATTTTATCTCTCTGTGCTTGACTTGAGGTCAGACACTTGATCTTTTTGTTCCTCGATTCTTCACTGATAAAATGTTCTCAGTGGTGGAATGTTGTCAATTTTACTAAAATGCTTAGAAGGAAGGAGCCCATGTCAAGTGACATTAGACTCATACAATGACACGAGCCTGCCAGTTTCTTGAATCAAAATTGAATGTCCCCATGTAGAAAGCTAAGTATTCTCTTGAATGCAGTACAAGTGCAGCTTCACTGAGTGGAATGTTGCAGTGTTGGCTGCAAAGATGAATGAAACTGGAAGGGAGTAAGCACATTAGCAAGAGGCTGAATGACCAATGATCTCGTGTTGTCTCTCTTTTTTTCGGATTTAGGAGAAAAATCAAAACATGAAAGGAGAACTATTGGAAAAGAAGAAGGGAATAAAAGGAAGGTGAAGGGAATGAGAGAGAGAGAATTATAGGGATAAATGTGGTCCAACTATCTTGTAGTTACAAAGGAAGAATACATTCTGAGGATCTATAGTATAGCATATGCACTAAATAATAATAATAATAATAATAAT
>PVHP010015864.1:0-36880 GCA_004024765.1 Zapus hudsonius | reverse complement strand
ACTCTTTGCATCTGGCCTTCTCTGAGTACTGGAGAATTGAATCTGGGCCATCCGGCTTTGCAAGCAAGTGCCTCTAACTGCTGAGCCATCTCCCCAGCCCAGCAGTTGATTGGTATTTTATTTTTGAGAAAATGGTTGCAGAAAAAGCACATCAGAGAAAGAAACTCAGCAATTCAGCACAGTTTTTCCCCCTGTGTTTTCTCAGTGTGAGAGGCCCACCAGCTATCCAACTGGCAAAGTCTATTGGCAGGGTACATACAAGGCCAGTGCCTGGAGGAGGACACGGCTGGAACTCTGTCGACTTGGAAGCTGCCATTATTCAGGTAGATATTCATTCATGAAAGTGCTTCAAAGAGGGAGGAATAATCAGCACTTCAGCACACCGTCTGTTCAGAGGATGCGTGATCATTACCATGATGGAGATTGAAACAGTGGTGGAGATGAAAGTCTGGGTCAAGAGAGAAGTGGCAGAGAGAACTGGCGAGTTTAAATATCTTTTTAAAATGGAGATTTGCTGCTGAAAAACACAAAGAAATGTTTGGTCCAGTGGAATATACAGTGTGGGTGGGTTTCTTGATGATAGGTAACATTATGGTATTGTGTTGCATTTATGTTTGTAGCGATCATCTAGGAGAGGAAACATTCAATGATGTAGGGGAAAGACAAGGGGAGAGAGAGAGAGAGAGAGAGAGAGAGAGAGAGAGAGAGAAAGAGAGAGAGATTTACTGTAAAGCGAAGGTTTGGCCTCTGATAGGAGTGCAAACATTCATTCTTTTAGTGGAGACAATGAAATTGATGGAATACAGAGAGAGACCCACAGGAACGCTTATGGCTGTGGGAAGATGTGGAATTGCTTCTGTGTGAGAAATCAGATCATAGATGAAAGGCTAATAGAAGAATCATTCGAGGTTTAAGAAAGAAAAGAAGATATGGAATATTCCTCCTGAGACTGAAAGTCTGGGAAAGAGTAGGGAAATGTGATGTACATTCTAGGAAGCAGGAGAATCCCACCTGCAGTTTGAAGTCATTGATTTGAAGGGGAACTTATCAGCATAATTACATGTACTTCTGTCTACACAGTGGGCTGGATGCCTGGGATCCAGGTGCAGGTTCAGAGTGGGCTGCAGTTAGGGAGGTGAGAATATGTGAATTACAATGAGTATTAACAACGGGTTATGGAAAGTAGGCGAGAGGGGGAGGGGCAGCAAGCATGGTACGTTCACGTTCATTGGGTTGTAGGAATGTGAGACACCAGGAAAAGGTAGCAGAGGGAGCAGGAGCCCCTGTAAACAGTTCAGTCATTTTCTACTGATGGCATGTACAGCAAGGCGGGAGGCTGGGATCTTTGCATCTGAGAAGATTATTGTATTAGCCATGGCTCTCTAGAGGAAACAGAGTTGACAGGATGGATTGTAGTAAAAGGGAATTTATTGGGGTAGCTTATGACAGTCCAACAATAGCAGTCTGCAGGCTCACAGGTGAAGGAACCAGTAGCTGTTCAGTCCATGTGGCTGGAGGCCTCAGCAGTCCCAATCCAGCCCAGAAGGCCTGAAGGCTCCCTGGGGAGTGGGCTGCTCTTCAGTCCACGATGTGAGGCCAAGGAAACTGGGTTCTGATGTCCAGGAAGGGTAGGAGAACAGGATGTGAGTGCAAGTCACAAACCAGTACCAGCAGCTGGGGGGGGGGAGAGAGGTTCCCTTCCCCCAAGCTTCCTTGTATCCTTGTATCCAGTCCCCTTCTGGTAGGCCCACCCACTTGGGGGGAGGACAACTCTGGAGGAGGGACCTCCTCCTTTTGTCAATCCTTTCTGCAGGCAAACTCAGAGACCTGCTGAAGATTACTGCAGATTGTTAAACAGGTCAAGTCGACAATAAACTTAACCATCACAAGTATGGAACTGAACAATAATATAGTGGAATAGTTCTGAGAGACACTGAACTCAGCAGTTGTAGTGGTGAAGTGCATCCTCTAGATGAGGCATTTTGAAGCGAAGAAGAGAAGGAACTGAAGGGACTCTGGGGAGGATGACCAGGGGCAATATGAGGCTGACGGTGTGACTATATGTAGAGGAGGTGAAGCGTCTGGACCTCACAGAGTACCTTGCCTATTTCATCCTGATGCTATCTTTGTTCATTTCACTTGACTTGGTGTCCTTCCTTGTTCTGCCCCTTCAACAAGTCCAGTCTCTTCACTAAACTGCAAATTCACCAAAGTCAAGGACGACGGCTTCATAACATTCAACCTCCATAGTGCCTGATCGAGTGCCCGTCCATGGCAGGAAGTTAAGGTTTGTGGAATGAGAATAATCTAAATGTGGAAATTTAAAGATCAAGTAGGTAACATCCTTAGAGGATCCAATATTGAAATGAAATTTATACCTAGATTTATTGTGTCTACTAAAAACGTAGCACTGTCAGCTAATCATGTATTTGCAATTGTTTCTGGAGTTCCAAAGACATTAAAAATATAATTTGATCATAAATATTGCAAAGAAAAGACCGGGGCCATTCTATTTGCATGGAAAGGTGCTATTTCCCTTCTTCCATACTGCAGGAATAAAAATGTCTGGCAAGGAACACCAGTTATGGGACTTGGCCATTTCCTGCACCCCTCTCTCAGTATTTGTTCATCCAAAATTTGCTCATCGAAAGATAAAGAACAGTTAATGTTCATTTTACCAAAAAAGCTATACCCTTTGCCTAAATCCAAGGCAAACTGGGTAATGCAAAAATATTATTCTCTTAAATTTCCTCACTGTGCAGCGGCATTGTGTATGATGAATAACAAACATTACCAGAGAAAAGAAATTTTGATTGAAACTGTAAACTCAACTTAGATTCGTTTCCATAACTCATTTCTGCGATCGACATCTAAATGTAAATTTTAAGGGTGAGGAACTGTTTTATGTGATGTCCAAAAATTGCCTTTTGAGATGCGGGAGGCAGTCTGAGCACTGTGGGTACCGCTGGCAAAGGTGATGGAGAGAGGGTATCCCCAACCCAGGAGAGCTTCCGGTGGGAGACTCCCATTCTCTGTGAGTCTTTCAATTACTGCTGGGAAGATGCAAAACTAATCAACTTAAATAAAAGGTGTTTTATATGTGCTCTCCCTTCCTCATCTCTGTCACCCTGTGCTCTGCCTTTTCTACCTCCCCCTTTCTTAAACACACATGAACCAGAATCGCTTAAAGATAATAGCTCCTTCAACAATGCAACTCCACAGCATTTAATTAAACTGTACGTTGCAGACCGGCAGGGGAAACTAAAGTATTATGAGATGGATGCTTGTTCAGTATGAACGAGGGAGTCTACTAGCTTCAAGGTGTCAGAAACCAAGTGCACTAAGGAGAGATTTGGCTGGTTGCTGGTCGTGGGTTGCATGAATTCAATGAATTAAATGGTGGGACAGAGATTTAGTGGTGCTCGCTCACTTTTGTGTGACCTTGATTCTGGCACTGTCCTTTCTTCCTGATTTCTTGTCTTTAAAGCTATCATAAACTCTGTAGTGATTTGGAACAACTTTTTAGACCTTGACCTGCAATGTTTAGTTTAAGGCTAGAGAGCTAGACTGGGGTTGTTTCAGCATTGCAGATATTTACGTAAAGATATCAGGGATTATTTCATTTATGTGTATCCCATATCCCATCATAACTTTGGGGGTTCTGGGGTAATGTAAGTGTTGTTCTATCCTCCTTTAACTTTGCTTACCACAGACTGCTCATGCAGAAATATTGCTTTTATAAAAGTCTCCTGGATGGTGGAATTACCATCATAGCTGGTAATGACACACTTATGTGCTAGGAACTACCAAAATGGTTGTCTACAATAAATTTATTTTTTTAAAAATTGAACTATTATTTATTTATTTATTAGCAAGGAGAGAGTGAGAGAGAGAGAGAGAGAGAGAGAGAGAGAGAGAGAGAACAAATGACATGCTAGTACCTCCAATGGCTGCAACTGAACACCCGATGCATGCACCACTTTGTTCTTCTGGTTTTATGTGGGTACTGGGGAATTGAACCTGGGTCCTTAAGCTTTGAAGGCAAGTGCCTTAACCACTGAGCAATCTCTCCAGCCCCTACCATGAGTTCCATATACTTGACAACAATGTCCTATGATCGGTGCTGCTACAATCCCTATTTTATAGACTTGGACAGAAAAGTAATCTGGCCAAGGATTCTAACAGTGTGTACATAAGGGTTTTCCAGAGAAGGATGGGTGGATGCACGGATACATACATAGATATAAATAAATAAAATGAGGCTCATCTGACATGAGAGTGGCTCCCAAGTTCAAAGATCTATAGTAGGTAAGCTGAGGTCATAGTTGGTTTCAGCCTGAGTCTAAAGGCACGAGAGTCAAGAGAGATGAAAGTGTGCTTCTAATCTAAGGTTGAAAAATAACCCACGTCCCAGCTTGAGACAGTGAGGCTGGAGGAAGCCTTCGTACAGGAGGGCAGATGCTTTGTTCTACTCAGGCCTTGAATTCACTGGCGAGGATCCCCTCGCTAGGGAAGGCGACCTACTTTATTTGGTTTATTGATTCAAAAGTCAGGTTCATCTGAAAAAATCCTTTACAAACAGACTTAGAAGTCACAGTGACACACATCTCAGCATGTGACTGGGTGAAGATTGGTCCAGACAGCTTGATTCTGGAGTACATATGTATAGCTTTAGCCTTTTGTGCGTGTGCGTGTGTGTGTGTGCGCGCGTGTGCACGTGTGTGTATGGAGCACATATGTGTATGGCATATGGAGGTCAGAAGACATCTGTTGGGTATTGGTCTTTGCCCTCCACCTCCTTTGAGGCTAACTGGTCCGTGAACTTCTGAACTTCTGAGTTTTGGGGCTTCTGGGAAATTCTCCCGTCTCTGCCTCCCATCTTGCTGCCAGAGTGCTGGGATCCTTCCAGCCTTTTCATGAGCTCGAGGAATGTACTTGTTCAGGCAAGGATTTGCTACCTTTTTTCTTTCTTTCTTTTTTCCTCCCTCCTTTTCTTCTTTCCTCCCTTCTTCCCCTCTTTTCTTCCCTTCCCTTTCCCCAAAACCAGTCCTCTATCTCCCAATCCTGGATATCTCTTGGAAGATAGTTGGACTGAAACTGACCACATGCAAAGTGCGTAGCATTCATGACTTCAGAGTGGCTGATGCTATGTACACAAGAGCTGCATAATAGGAGACCAAAGATGATGACATAAAGACATCCTAATAGAAGACGGACATGTCGAAAAGAAGGGATTCAGTGAAGGGGGAGGTTATTGAGAGGGGAAATACGATAGCAGAATGTTGTCTCTATGTAAAGTTCCAAAAGGAGACTGACTACAGAAGGGGAGTTACTCTGTTTGAGATGCGGTGTCTGTGCGGTGCAGCTCATTCACCTCCCTCCCATTCCGCCCTCCCTCTCTTCCTCCCTTCTTCCTTGACAGGGTGTTTTACTCCCTTGGATCAGCAGGTCTGGAACTCATGGCATTCCTTCTGCCTCAGCCTCTTGAGTGCTGGGATTATAGGTGTGAGCCACCATGCCTGGCTTATACTTTTCAAAACTACAATTATCGTCTCATAAACAATAAAGGAATTTTATTGATTTGTGAGAAGCGAGGGGCACACCAAGGCTTCTGGCTACTGTAAACAAACTCCAGACCTTTACTATTTGGGGATACAGTTCTGAATTTAGTGAAGACTAAACCCTGGAACTCTCCTATCCAGAAGTGGGCACACTGCTTCTAGGAGCAGAACCTGAGAGGTGGGGGAGCTAACTCCTGGTACCCCAGCCCAGGAGTGCACTAGCTCCCTCTAGCACTAGCCTGAGGGCAAAGAAAACTGAAGAGAAGTTTAGTGGAAGTCATTAGTAAGCCTGCTGCATCTGTTGTCACTGTGGCTATGGCTTCCTCTGTGTACAGGCGCTCATTGGCACTTTCATTGAACAGTGAAAAACCAGTCATACGTGAACAAGAAATGCATTGCATGAGCAAAGGTTAAAGAACTTTCGACTTTGGATGATTCTTATACATTTGTTAAAGGAAAGGGTTTAGGGATATGACTTGCTGGACTCTGCTGATCCAGCGCACACATACCCTCTGTTCATAAATGGAATCACACTGAGCCCACCTGTTCCCTTCAGCAGATCTGTGGGCCCTTAGTTCCTGACCTCCTTGTCTTCAATGCTATGATGGGCACGTCTATGTTTGTTCTGAGTTGAGTCCAACCAGGCTTTGAATAAAGAAGTGTAGAGCATATCTTAAAATCAGTCAGTCTCCAAACACTGCTTGTCAATATCCGTCACCTGTGCTGCTCAGGCCAAAGTTACACCAAGGCAGAGGACACCTAGTCACATTGATTTAAGCAGGCGGATTACACTGGTAAAATTAAGTTAAAAGAAGAAATTTAGCATCTCACAGCAATAATATCACAAAAGTAATCTGTAAGACCCATAAGAAATATTTCCAATTTTTTTTCCCATAATTCATCCCCATAGTTTGTTCTTAGAGTTTATCACCACACAGATCCACATGTCACTTTGTGGTTGGACAAGGTGCCTGGGGAATCACAGCCAGTCCATCAGGCATTGCAAGCAGGGGAGTTTAACCACTGAGCACCTCCTTCCTCGAGACCTTATAAAGAGCCACCAAAATTATACCTCCCCCACCACCTAGGGACCAGAGCCTCCTTCCTCTAGACCTCATAAAGAGAAGCCCCAGGCAACAAACTTAGGAGACTTGACAGTGTAACCAAACTTAGGCTTTTGTGTGATCTTAATAAAGTTTCTTGCTGCTTACCTTTTTGTGTGTGTCTTCTGAAATTCTTTGAGCAAGGTGCCAAGAACCTAGAAATACCCAGAGACCACAAGTCATAAGATGGTGCCACCCTTAGTCAGGCTGGGTCTTCACCCCTTAGTTAACTCTTCCTAAAAATAACTTTATAGATACACACGGAGGTGTGCCTCAGTTTCTTAAGTGATTCTAAATCCAATGAAGTTGACAATGAAGATTAACCCAACCTTCTTCCAGGAAAAGTTGATTATGTTCTTTAATATTTCCAAATGGCCTTAACTAGATTCTTGGTCACACATTCCAAATCTGATACTTCATAGCTATAGAAGGGAAAGGAGTGTTCTTTCTTGGATCCTTACATACTTTACACACAGAGAGCTGTGACTTGGATGCAGGTCTCCTGGTTTCAAGCTCCAGTCTGATACAGCACTTCTGGGAATCTGACAGTGAAGGGAGGTGCTAGGAGACTTCACTCTTTTTCCAGCCAGTGAGGGATCATCAATAGCCAAGATGCAGGGGAATATCCATATGTGACAGAAATGGAGCTGGAAGAAAGGAGGAGGGAGGTCCTTATTCTCTCAGGGGAGTCAAGGATGACCTATTAGGAGCAGGTGACATCTGAATAGGCTTGTGCATGAAATAAGGGTGTGAGCTGAGAAAGAACCTTCTAGATAGGTGAAAGCTGTGAATCTTGGAGTCTTCGCTGTGCTTAAGGAACAGGGTGATTACAGCAAATTAACCAAGGATGGGAGAATATGGTGATTACATTAGACAGACTGCCAGGGCCAGGTGACATGGGGCCGTTAGACTAACAGAAAGGGTTTTGTGATGAGAAGACATTGGAACATAGTATGATTTGGTTTCCACTTGAAAGGATTGCTCTGGCATCTATGTGGAGATGACGTCTCTTAGGAGTGAGCTGTGGATGTCCCAACAAATTGGCAGGGTCAAAATCTAGGAGGAAGGTGATGGTGGCCCAGAGTGGTTTGGGTGGCACGGGAGGTGGTGAGGGTGAAAGACCTGGGTCTAATGTGAGGGATGCAGGGAAGGTTTTGCTGGTGGATTCACTGTGTATTACAAGCCAGTTGGGTTCCAGCATTAGACCTCTGTAAAGGTGATCTTAAAATTTAGTAGGTTTATGAGCAGGTGGTATGCAAAGGCATCAAAGGTCTGTTTCTCCAACCCTGTGATTTCAATCCCATTTACGACAAGCTCTCTGAGATATAACACTCAACTATTTTATCAGCTGCAGTTAAACTTTATTCATCCTATATCCAAAGCTCAGCATATCTGTTTTATTTTTGATCTGGGGTGAATTTTAATAGCAACATTAATAGTCTACCAAAATAGTAACTGGTGAAAGAAAATAAATGACTTTTCAGCATATTCATGAACATGGCAGGACAGTGAGTAACAAAAATTATAAGAAAACATTTTCAGGATATGTTTCAGTAATGTAAACATGGAGGAGGGAGAGAAGGCCACGGAGAGGAAAAGCAATGCCTAACATAATATGATATGCACATAGCCCTCAGAGAAGGACCCAAGAAAGGATTATTTTATTTAACTGCATCAGTGCAAAATTGCCTGGCTTTATATCAGGAAAAAGAAATTCCCTATAATCCACCTTGAGAAGTGTCTGCTCCGTATATTATCCATGACATTTCCAGGCTGCCAAATTCCTGATTGAGCTGGTGATTAGAAGACAGTGCAACCTCTCCTTCCGCTTCGTGAAAGTTCCAGACAGAGCGATGGGAGACACGCCTCGCAGGTTTGATCTGTTGAAGAGCAGCAACCAGCAAGAGTGTGCAGCCAGCAGCTCCAGGCTGGCCAGCAGAGGGGAGAGCTGCATGGGTGGGGGGGTCAGGAAAGTTCCCTGGTACCTTCAGGGCTCAAGGTCAGGCAGCTCTGCAGCACCAACTGCCTCTACTTCCAATCTAATGAAGCCTTGCTTAAGTTCCAGGTAGCACCAAGGAGGGGTGGCTCATTTCATGTTTCTACCAGGTTTCTTCACTTCCCTCTGAGACACCAGGACTGCTGAGAGGCATCGTGGCATCGAGAAGGATGGGATGGGGATGGGAGAGTTTAAGGTGGTCTTTTATTGGGATTGCTTTCCATGCTGTCCATAGTGGACTCCTTCTGAGCAGTCAGGTTGGGCTCCCACAGGACATGGGGTGGCACAGGTAGGCATCATTTAATTCATCTGGGTGAAAGGAAGCAGCCAAGGGAGACAGAGCCCGTATTAATCAGGACTGTGTGAACTTTGGCAAGGCTGCATCTGAATCCATCCCAAAGATCATCTGGGAAATCAACTCCCTGTTTTCAGCTGGCTTATGCATTTTTTTCCTTCTGGTAGGGAGATATTAGAAACATTGCTTTTCTTTCTTTCTTTTTTTTATTACCACATTCCTTGGCAATTACTCATCTTCCCTGACATTATTAAATGTGTTCTTTGTAGAACTGGATACAAGTAGGAATATACAGTATATCCTCTTCTTACCTCGGCACATTTATTTTGAGATCCTTCAAAGTTCCTGCAAGTCTCAGGAATTTATCCCTTTTTATTTCTGAGCAATATTCCATTATAATGAACAAAGAAAAATTTGATGGATAAACATTGTAGTTGTTTTAAGATTTTTTTTATTATAAGGAAAACTTTTTTTGGATATTTATGGGCAAATTTTAATATGTCTATATACAAAGAGTTATTCTCTTAAATAAATTCCTAAGAGGAGAATTTCTAGGTTGTATAATTGATGCCTATGCAACTTTTTAAAAATTGAGAACTTTATTATAGGAACATATTGCAAACTGGTCATAATCCCATTAGGTTATGCTCTTATGTTCCCTCTGCCCACCCTCATGGAAACATTGTTTTAAAAAATATTTTTATTGGTAAGGTTAGATGGGCCACATCTCTCTCGTTGTATCCTGAAAAACACAAACACATTAGGCTGTCGGGTGGTAGGGTTATATGGGCCACACCCACTAAATAATGTAACTCATTATGGACAATAAATATATATTTAAAAAAATATTTTTATTTATGAAAGAGAGAGAGAGAGAGAGAGAGAGAGAGAGAGAGAGAGAGAGAGGAGAGAGAGAGAGACCAAGAGTGGGTGTGGGTGTGCCAGGACCTCCTGCCACTACAAACAAATTTCAGAACCATGTGTCACTTTGTGCTTCTGGATTTATATTGGCACTGGGGACTCAAATCCAAGATGTCTCTCCACCTCTTTCTACTCTTCCTAGTTTGATTTATCCTAATAGGACCCAGATTATTCGCAAGTCAGGAGGAAGTTGCTCCAATTGGATTTTTATTCCAGGGCATTTTATTCCAGGGCAGAGCATTGTGGGAACCAGGGACATCATTTGATAGCCTGAGGCTCTTCTGAGCTTGTCCTTAGACACAGTGCGACCATGGATACCAGTCTGGAAGGGTTTCATAGCTGCAAGTAACCAGCTGCCCTGATGAAAGGGGCAACCAGGGAATTTGCTCTGGCTTCCTACCCAGAGAGGTAAGTTCATGATGATTTCCCCTGGTCTTTAATATATGAACATACAGAAATCTGATCATGTTCCCGTCCCTTTATTCTTTTTTGTCGCATCCCCCCACCCATCCCCAGAGGACCCTCCTCTTTCAAGGTAGTCTTTTCTATTTTGTTATCTCATTCCTTTTGGTCTCCTCATCCTGCATGTCAGAATGTTGAAGGGCTCGGGACCATGCTGGTCTTACGGTGGAATTAGCAACCACTACATGCTTGTGAATGTACCAGTCAGTTCAGAGCTTTCCTTGTTTTTTTTTCTCTTTGGATTATGATATAACATATTATCAGTGGATGTTTTGAAGAGGAAATGCATTAGTTTGTAACGTACTTAGCTTTGGACACTTACACCTGTGTGTCTGTTAGCCTGATGGCTAAGACAGACAACTCAGGGAGGGAAGCTTTTATTTTAGATCATGGCTTGCTTGGCCCACGCACATTGAAAGAACATCACAGCAGTGAGTGTGTGCAGTGGGGGAACTTCTCACCTCATGGAGAACAGGAAGTAGAGAGTGGCTATGTGGGGTTGACCCCATCTTTTTAGACCTGTGGTGAGGTAGAACAAAGATCATTGTAAGGAGGTCATTGTGAGATAGCTGCACACCTCATTACATCCAGGAGAGAGAGAGAGAGAGAGAGAGAGAGAGAGAGAGAGAGAGAGAGAGAGAGAGAGAGAGAGAGAGAGAGAGAGAGAGGAGAAGAGGAAGAGGAAGAGGAAGAGGAAGAGGAAGAGAGTGCTAGGGATATTATATGGTCTTTGGTCTTTCAGGGCATCCCCTCCAAACTCCTTCCTCTAAAGGGTCACACCTAAAGTTTTCATCATCTATCTCTCAATAGTTCCCCCAACTGGGTCAAATCTTATAGATCCAAGTGCACCAGGGACCAGCCTAGAGAAAGAAACAGGGAGTGATGAGATTTGAAACAGTGCACAGGGGTGTGGCCACATACATCATCCAGAATAGAACTTGGACTTCTTTCCTCTTCCCCAATTAGTCTCCTTTTTCCCAGCATGCCCCATAACACTATTCTCAAACAGTGATCTTTAAAAATAAGATAGTCTATGCACTTGCTTTAACCCTTGCATAGTTTACCATATATCATTATTAAATGCATGTATGTTTATATGTGTGTGCATATGTATATGTTTGTGTGTGTGAAGGTGCACGCGTGTGTGCAGGTGCACATGTCCATGTCTGTGTGTGCATGTGGAGGTCAGAGGACAACCTTGACCATCATCCTCAGAAACACTGTTCATCTCCTTGGAGACAAGGTCTCTCACTGTCCTGGAGTCCACCAGTTAGGTTAGACTGGTCAGCCAATAAGCTCCAGGGATTTGCCTGTCTCCATTTCTCCAGTGCTGGTATTATAGGCAGGTGCCACCACACCTGACATCATGCTTGCAAGACACTACCGAGCTATCTCCACAGCCACCAAAGAGTCTCTTATAGAACAAAATTCAAAGTCCTCCTTGTGGCATTCCAGGGTCATAAGAGAAGGCTTTTCCATTCCTCTCCTGGAATTCTCCTCACCTGTAGGGTCCGGCCCCCTTCCTGCCCTTGCCCCTGGATCACACAGTGCCAGCTTCCACCGCGGGGATTTTATACATGCTGTTCTTACTATTGGAATTCCTCACTCTCACTCGTTCTGTCTCCTCAGTGAGGTGTTACCTAACCATCCCGTGGAAAATCAGCAACTGTTCCCTTCTTTCTTTCTGCTTCATTTTCTTCTAAGCATGTGTCAAGCCAACTTTGGACTCTGGATCTGTTTAGCCAGTCCGTCTTTCACTGAAGTGTTTACTCCATGGTAACTGGGACTTCGTCTAGTTCTTTGCTGTTTCCTCAGTAACCAGAATAATGCCTGACCCATAGTAAACATTTAGTATTTATTGGGTGAATTTATTCTGGATTGTAAAGTTTGGAGAGCCTGGGACTAAAAACGGTCAGGGAAATGGTATTTAGCATTGATCTGGGTATGCGAGCACATAGCTTTATTCTTTTCCTCTCTCTGGTACAAAGGGATCTATCTACTCATCATGAATAGAAGAAATTTCCACACCAGTAAAACTATATCACTGTGAACACCTGCATCTAGGGTCATTTTCTCTGAATTCTTTCTGCCTCAGCTTTGTGGATCTTTTGGCTAAGGGAGGGACACAGGGGTCTTGTAGGAGGATCTGAGAACCCAGCAAACATGGAAGCTTTATTCTTGGGTCTTGAGGGCTGTTTCTGACCAGGATTTTTATATTCTGCCAGTGATACAAGCCAGAGCTCCTTCATACTTGCAGGCCCTGTGGACAGACACAGGTGGCCAGGCCAGGCCAGGATTTCTTAGGCAGCCCCTCTGCAGGTGATGGGAGTGTGTAGACCACAGCCTTCTGCTGGGCCATGAAAGGAAACATTTCACTTGGGTAATTTGATGGCTCAAGCCCACCTCTCAGGGTGAGGAGGGTTCCTATCATCTTACAGATGATTGCTTCCTGTCTCTGAGCACCCACCACCGTAATTAATAGACTGTACGAGCTGAGAATAAATAGGATCCTTATTACACTCAGGAAGCAGCATCCCTTCAGGGCAAATCCACATGAAAGAAAACAGCAGAAAGGTTTCTCTCTCTTTGAAAAGCCTAAAATAAGTCTTTCTCTTTTTAAAAAATGTGTAATTGTCAGTTTAAGGATTTTAATATTTCTGTTCACTTTTATCCAAATTTCTTAATGAATCCCCACCACTTCTCAAAAGAAAAATAACACTATTCAAAGAACATAAGGCTAAAAATTGAATTTCAAAGATACCAACCAAACCCCATTATTGCTGAGACACTTTCTTATAGTTAGCGCTGAACAGAAATGATAGCACTTTTATTCATATTTCTTGGTGGAAACACAAGAACGTTAGCAGTTATTAATTGCTCTGCACAGAGGAAGAACTAGAGGCCTCGGTGGTTGCCTTTCCTGCTTTTCTACGTCTCACAGCCATTTCTATTACTTTCAGCAAGGGCTTAATGGATACATGTTTTGAACAAGGGAGTGGGCACAGGCATGGTAGGGGATGCCTTTAATCCCAGCATTCTGGAGGCAGAGGTAGGAGGATCACTGTGAATTCAAGGCCACCTTGAGACTACATAGTAAATTCCAGATCAACCTGGACTAGAGAGAAACCCTGCCTGGAAAAACAAAACAAAATGAAAGGATTGCTGTAAAATGTAGACATTAATGGCAGATTAGGGACTGGAACTCTTATTTTCTAAGCTTTGGAGTCTCTTTATCCACCAAAGTTCATTTTCTTTTTAAAAATATTATTTATTTTTTTGCAAGAGAGATAGAAGAGGCACAGAGAATTGGTGCATCAGGGCCTCCAGCTACTACAAATGAACTCCAGATGCATGCACCTCTTTGTGTACCTGGCTTTACCAAGGTCATTAAGCTTTGCAGGCAAAACACCTTAACTGCTGAGCCATCTCTCCAGTCCCTTTAAAAAAGTATACATTCTCTTTTAAATATCAAAACAAAAGCCCTCCAACAGAAAGCATGAAGATGGAGTGTTTATTTATTTTACAATCTGTGTGAACTCAAGAACAACCTAAATGGGTGTTCTGTCAACCTCTTTCTGTAGCTCCTTGTGGTAATGAGAACACTTTGACATACATTACCTCCTTCCTTCCTCAAAACAAACTCTTCTAAACAGAAACCCTAAGACCAGGAAAGGTTTTGAGATGCTTCATTGCCATCCGGAGATCGACACTTCCACAACATGAGGGTGACATGTTCTTTGGCAAGGGGCTGTGTGTTCCCCATGACCTTTCTGCCAGGAACCCATCTAGGGGGTTCTGTCTGCTAAGATACATACTTTGGATGCTGATATATTGAGATGTCATATTGCTCTGTAGATAATCGAGAAAGCATTGCATATGCTGTGGTGACCAACAGCTGTCATATCTCAGTGGTGTAACAGGAGAGAGGTTTGTTACTTGCTCTCAAAGATGACCACATAGCCAGTGGACGACTGCTGACCCCTGCAACATGTACCCCTTCATTCACATCGGCAGACATGGACGGTGCTGAAGAATTCATACCAGCAAGAAAATGCTTTGCCTGGGAGTGACACATGTCACTTCTGCTTGCCTGAGCATGGAAGTATAATCTTCTTATATACCAGACAGAGGAAAACCAGATATGGACAGCACAGGGATTTCTATGACAATCAACAAAGAAGTATTATGTTTGGGACTTTAACATGGAGTAGATGTAGAAAAAAATGAGTCAGGGCCTGTGACCTTCTTCTAAGAAAAGTATGACATCTTCTTCTCTGTAGTTCCAGAGACAACAATGCTGGGTAGCAGACCAGGGTGGTCTCCATTGGCACCAAAGTACTCAGAACATTGAGCAAATTTAGCCAAGGAAGGATATTGGCCTGGTGGTTTGATAGCACCTGCAATCAATACCTTGTTGATTATCTGTACTGTTTACTTTCCAGAAATGAATTGTGGCCGTGCAATTATGGACAGACTGAAAAGTGGCCAGAGTTATTAGAAGGACTACAGAAAGGTAGGTGCTCTCTCCTTGTGGCTTATGACTTTGTACCTGGAATCTTCTTGCAAATGTGATTTTGGCTTCTTTTAAAACTGATCAGTAACAACACACTTGGGCCAGGAAGACCGGGATGAGTACTAAGATATACAGGATCCCTTGCCACAAGGACTAATACAGACAGCCCACGAAGGAGGATATACAACTGATCAGGGAGGGGGAGGGAGGGAAGCGGGGAATTCGGGATAACAACGCATGGTTTGCCCACTAAATAATGTAACTCATTATGGACAATAAAAAAAAAAAACTGATCTTCACCAACTTAGGAGAAAGGAGTTGGTTATAAAGGAGAGTGAACCCTCTCAGCTGCCGGCGGCTCACCCCAGATCACCTTGGTCTAAAGATTGCTGATGATGTTTGAAGCCTGCTGACCCCTATTGTGAGTTTGGCAACCAACCTCACTCAGTAACTCAAACCTTTCAAATTCCGACTCTCCAAGTTTCCACTGCTTGCTAGCCTCAAATACTGTTTTGAGAAACAATGAGCTCAACCAAGAACATGGTGGTTTGGTTGTAGTTATGGGCAGAGTCTTACGGTGAATTCTGAGCAGCTTTCAAGGTAAATATCCTCATTGACTTGTGGTTTGTCCAGGATCCTGTACAAAGGGCTTGGAGAGCAGACCTCGTAGGAAACTCACAATAGGCTTTCCCAGCTTGCACTGCTAGAGACGGCTGCAAATTCTCTAAATAATCTTTACAACGCTTTTAGGCATTTCTTCTAGTTAATATTAAGGGCTTTCCACCCACCCCATTCACTGGTGCCCTTTACGATTGTAGAAAAGAGCAGTTGGTCCTCAATGAGAACAATGGAAAGCAAGTTGAATGAATCCCAAAATGGCATATTTTACTTGAAAAACATGCATTATGCTCTTTTCGAAGTAAACTGCATAGAAAAATGCAAATGAAGCATAAAGCTCTTATGAATTAGGCCCTGAGCGTTTTTCTTTTTAGCATATAAACTGCCACTAAGGATGTGAGAGGAATGCATTTTCTACTATTTTTCAAACTGTAATTACGTTTCCCAAGTAAAACTCAAATACTTGATATGGTGCTGTTGCAACTGCACCAGACAGGTAATAATTGGGAAATTTAATGCCGAGCTTTATCTCCTAAATGCTAAAAGGCACGGCCACTCACAGCATTCCGAAGGGTTGACTTTGAATATAAGGACTGTGAACCCAATTCTCTATGTTAGTTTTGCATCTGGAAATGTGTTCAAAAGCTGTAGCTCCTTTAAAAATATATCAGAATCAAGGACAAGCAATAGTTCCATCCCTAACCTTCACCTGAAACAGTTCATACGCTCCGTGGACCGCTGGGCAGTCCTTCCCCTACCCCACATTTACCGTATTGCAGGTTACAATGTGATGCAGTAAATTAACTTATTTAAGCGGCAATGGAATAAAATGAAGCAAAAAAGAGGGCACCTCTCTGGAAATCACCATTTGATTGTGTATTCAAAGACCATCCGAAAAGGGCACACAATTGAAAAACAAGACTTGTGAGGAATTAAAAAGCCTGAGCAGTGTTTGTCCTGTCTAGCAGTGCTGGAAGCTTAGCCAAATGTTTTTGAACTATTACTATCCTGCTATATTCAGTGGATCTAAGGTTTGCATTACCTTAAAGATATGTGCACACACATAGAGAATAATTTTAAAAAACCATCGCAATATAGGAATTGATCTATAGGAATCTGTCATTCGTTCACGAGGTCAGTGCTAAGTAGACTCCACATGGAAACTATGCAGTGTCCGAGAAACCCACAGACGTACAACTTGAGGCCAGGACCTGTCGTGACTCGGATGTGATCTCTCATCATCGGATGCTGAGAAGAGCAAAAGCTTTGATGTAATTTCTGGTAAACTCTCTCCATGAGATTGTCGGCCCGATTTTGCGTTTTCAGCTGGGAAAGTTTGGTTATCTTCTAGGGTGTGTGAAGTCAAGTACTTCTGTCCCCCTTTGATGACTGCTCATCTGCACTTGAAGCTTTTGTAGGTTTCATCCAGACCCGATGCACCTTGTTTTTGTGTGCATCAAGAGAAATAGTAATTTTCCTCCACATGCTACTTTGCACTTCTCATTAATGTGTACATTTGACTCCAAGGGATTTTTCTGCAGCTCAACTTTCCAAGATTAGATGAAAAAGTTATGATTTCTGAAGATGTTTATCAACTTCGAATGCATAAAAAAAGAGTATAATGAAATATAGGGTAACTTGAATTCCCAAAGTAGAGCTTGCATTCCATATCCTCAATGAAATCAGACCAGAAACGGTCTCAGGCAGCTGGGTCATGTAAGTTCTTACAGCTGGAGAAGGAACAGACAGGATCAGACTTTTGAATTAATGAATTTCAGATCTCTGCTCTAACATCTACCAGAAGCCTTAGCCTTCAGTCTATATTCTCTGAGCTCAGTATTCTGTGTGTAAAATGGGTACATAGATATAGTAGTTCTGGTGGACTGTTATGTAAGTTAGACTCCCAGACACAGAATGGATAATATGCAATAGAAATTTGATGTCTCACTCATGCTATTTGGAAGTGATCAGAGTTCTCTCCCCATCACAGGCTCTACTATCTTCAGTATGTGCTACTTAGAGCAATAGTTCTCAAATACTTTCTTATGGTTTCCACTCCTGGGGTGAAAGTTCACTCAATTATATCCAATAAATTTAAATTAATTAATTTAGTTAAATTCAACCTTTCTCCATCGAGAGACATTGAATACTAAGAAACAAGGTTGTATCAAATTTGGACGGACATACATCATTGTAATAGCTTGGGAATTTTTGCTCTCTCAAACAATTTTCATGTATCGGGGAGATGTATGACCCTCACTGAGAGTGCATTTGCTGGAAATCCCCTCCATTCAGCATATAGAAAGGAGAGGAGAAGGAAGGAGCAGAAAGAAGGCTTTTGTGGGTCACAAATCACTTCCACAAATAAACAGAGAAAAGAGACTGAATTCCGGTGCTTTGTTTCTTGTTGCACTTGCTTTGTGTGGATTCTTGGGAGGATTTAATTAACACTTCCCAGGGGTTAAATGTTTAGTGTTATGTGCACTACATTGTAAATACTTAACATGAGTTTTAAAAAATCTGTGTTGGAAAAAGGCAAGACAAATATCATCTATCACTTAATGTATCAGAGAACAGAAAAAAAGATCTTCGAATTAGAAGTTGCCTTGGGGTCCTTGTAGGGCAGACTCCCACTGACAGATTTCTGCTTAGGAACTTCTACTAAAATATAGGCAGTGCATTTTCTTGTCAGATCTTGAGTCATTCGCAAAACCTTTATTTTAGGTGAAAACCACTATTTTTGGACTTCCAGCTGTACCAACCTACCCATGATTTGCTTTGCCCTCAGAAATGTTGCAATCATTAGTTCATTCAACATATGTTTATTGCAAACTTACTGGTGTCTGGTAATGTGCTCAATTCTGAAATTCAAAATTAAATGTATGGCGGGACTGGTGGCACGTGTCTGTGATCCCAGCACTTGGGAGGTGGAGGCAGGAAGGTCAAGGGTTCATTCTTGGTTCCACAGTGAGTTGGAGGGCAACCTGGGCTACATGAGATCTTGTCACAAAACAAACGAATGTACAACCTTCATCCCTTTAAAAACACGAAGCAGTCTATGCTCCAAAGGGCAGGCACTTCTGTCTTAGCCATTATTGTGTCCCCAACCTCTGTGTAGCACAGTGTGGGCAATGAGTAGATGATCAATCAGTGGTTGTGAGAAAGCAAGTCTGATAACCCAGGAAAGGTCAATGGAGACAGACACCAAATATACCCAACACAACAAAGATCCAGAGATACTTAAGATCTCAACAACAAAGCAGGGCTGGAGAGATGGCTCAGCGGTTAAGGCACTTGCCTCTAGTGCCTAAGGCCCTAGGTTCAGTTCCCCAGGACCCACATAAGCCAGACCCATAAAGTGGTGGCCCTGGTGCTCGCTCTCTCTCTCTCTCTCTCTCTCTCTCTCTCTCTCTCCTTTGTATCTCTGCTTGAAAATGAATAAATCAAATATTTTTAAAAAAAACCCAACAAAGCAGACCTAAAACTCAGCCACCATGACTCAGGGAACTGAGCAGAAGGGCGGATAGAATGTAAGAGCCATGGTGGAGGAGAATATCCAGAGACATAGCCCCCCACAGTAACAACACACAAGGGGGAAGGAAAAAAAAAGAAATACTGTCTACTTCTGGTGCAGTTCATAACCCTTATCCGATGGACAGATCCAGAATGCACACCGAGGAAGGACCTCAGTGGGTAGAGGACAGAGAGGAGGGAAACGGGGACACCTTCACAAGATTTTCTCATACAATATATATACTTATTCATAATAAAGATGTTTAACAATAGTTGTGAGAAAAGTGTGATTAAGGAGGAAGTGGAAAAGAAAGCCATGCAAGGTCAATGGAGAAAAACAAGTTATATTACGGAGGCACTGGCTAGGCTGAGTGCAGCCAGGGAGAGCACCCTACTCAGTGGAGAGTGACAATGAAGAGAAGGTGGCATCTGGGAGAGTTGACCGTGTCACCAACTGGACAGGAGATAAGGAAACAGAGTGTTTGAGGTGTCCTGAGGGCTTGTCAAAGTGTGGTATACCAGTTGGATAGTGTCTGTCCTGTCTTCCTGGAGCCCAAGAACGTGACCTTATTTAGAAGCAAGATCCTTGCAGGAGTTAGAACAAGGCAAAGAAGGATTTTTGGGGACTTTTTGAGGGCCCATGTTCCTGCTGACACCCTGACTTTGGACTCCTGGCCTCCAGAACTGTGTGAGAAAAACACTGTGTTCTTGTAAGAGACCCAGACAGTGGCAATCTGATATAGAGGGCCGTAGAAATGGATACAGGAATCTGTGGTTAATGGAGGGCTGGGATAGGTTAATGGACAATCAGTACTTCTGTCCTATGAAATTCATTCAGCTGATGGACATACAATAGAAGCTCCTCAACTGGTTTACCAGATGACAGGACTCTCCATGCCTCCTGCTGGTGGGTTCCTGTGCTCAATTGCACACTTGTTAGGACATCACACTTCAGTTCTCCTGAATCTCACTACCTTCAGGAATTGAGCTATATTGTAAATATAAAATGAATTATTTCCTTGGAAAATCTGGAACAGGATTGAGCATATAGCATCATGGTAATTTATGGAGTCGGAATATGTTTCAAGTGTGTTACTGTTTTAGACTTATTGAAGAAGCTGAAACTCCTCGCTGTGAAGGAGGCATTCTGGGAGTGCTTATACAAAAAGAATTTTGGAGAAATTTAGGCAGTCTCGGCGAGGTTATATGTTAGAGATGGACACATGTGTTTGACATTGAAATAAAATACTTAAGATGTGCATTATTTATGGTTTTCTGCTTGAATCACTGTTTATATTCAATTTTTCTGATGGCACTGGATAAGAGAGCTTCTGGAGCAGATGGGTCAAGGGACTTAGGAAGGATTGTGAACAAGCACTCTCCTCAGAGAGAACACTGAGTGTGGAGCAAATTTCCTTCTCACTTAACAAGTGGCTGTTTGGCTTGGGCCGCTGGGGTTTCGGTTCCCAGCATCCTGGATCCTGGAGTGGGACTCACGTTCCCTCTATAAACACTACCGTAAATGGTGTCTTATTTCCCAGACCTGTGCTATCCAGTTAACTCAATTCACAGAGGTTGTTGCTGGCAGAGTCTGAAATGTGAACAGGTTCTTTCCTTGCTCTGTATCATGTTTATGTTGTACCTTACCAAGACAAAGGGAGCCTTATGCCAGCCCCTATGTGGCAGAGACCTTCCCTCTCTTCCTCCCTCCCTCCATCCTCCTCTCTCTCTCTCCCTTCCCTTATCTCTCCGTTGTGTGTGTATGTGTGTTTGGTATCCTAGCCAAGCCTTCCCCCTCTGAGCTACATCTTCAGACCTGCTTTCTCTGTTTCTCTTC
Source organism: Zapus hudsonius (assembly GCA_004024765.1). NCBI lineage: Eukaryota > Metazoa > Chordata > Mammalia > Rodentia > Dipodidae > Zapus > Zapus hudsonius. The sequence goes on along the minus strand of PVHP010015864.1, from coordinate 16,061 downwards.
TACTTCCTTCTCTTACTTCCTCTTAAAAATATGTTTCAGGTTCTACTCTGTTAGCTTATAGGAATTCTTTCAAAGCGCCATCCAACCCATCCAGTTGTAAACTGGAATAGTCCTGTCTATTCCTAGTATATTCGAGGTTAAACGATATATTGTTTAAGTCAACATTAGTATTTATGTAAGATCCCTGAATATAAATTAAGATAATATATAATATTAATTGATTATTGGGAATATGGCTCAGAAATAGGAAACAGGCCAAGTGGTAGGGAATTTAAATTGGGCTTGAAATTTTGTCACTGTTGCAGTTACCGTCTTGTGGCTGGGACAAAACACCCAACCAGAAGTAGCTTATGGAAGGAAAGGGTTGATTTTGGCTTGCTGCTTAGAGGGGAAGCTTCATGGTGTCAGGAAAGCAAGCCAAGCAGACAGCTGGGGCTTCACATCTTGTCCCATCAGCAGGGAGGAAATAGCAACAGTGAGTTAGCTCTGAACACCCAATGGGATGGGCTGGACTAATAAGCCTCAAGGCAGGTCTCCATGACACACCTCTTCCAGCAAGGCTTCCCCTCCGAAAGGCTCCCCAAGCTGGGGATTACATACAAGGCTGAATCACAAACTCATGAGGCTGTGGGAGGCATTTTAGATTCAAATGACCATGGCACTGGATAGCCCATCAATGAATAACTTAAAAAATCACTAAACAGTTAGCAACTATTATTTAAATAAATAACATAGGCCAGACCTGAGGGTCCCAGTTAAGATCCTCATAACCCACACAAAAGCCAAAAGACAAAAGAAGTGGGGTGTCTGAAATGCCAACACCGAAAAGATGGAGACAGGGAATCCCTGGGTTTTGCTGGCTCTCAACCTAGTCAAATCAGTGAGCTCCAAGTTAGTGAGACCTTTGCTCAAAAAAAAATGTGGAAAATGAGTAAGACACACCCAACATCAACCTCTGCTCTCCACACACACCACACACATATACATACAAAAATTAATAGATTAAAAAACAAGTCTCACTTTTGCACCTGTGCACCTGTGTGTGATGGAAGGTGTCTCAGTTCCAGTGGCTGAAGACAAGCCATGATCATGATTCCATTCACGTTCAGCACCTTTGTGATTAGTGGTGTTGCAGTCAGCTTCCTAGTTGCTGCGCTGAAAGAACCCAAGCAAAAACGGCTTGTGGAGGAATGGGTTTATTTGGCTTATGGACTCAAGGGGGAGACTCCATCCTGGCAGGGAAGACAATGGCATGAGCAGAGGGGTGGACATCACCTCCACCACAGCACTGCAAACAATGGCAGGAAGGTGTGCCAACACTGACGAGGGGAAGCTGGCTTATAACCCCATAAGCCCGCCCCCAACGACACTGATCTAGCGAGGTTGTAATTCCCAAACTGCCATCAGCTGAGGATCGATCACTGAGAACACATTGATTTGTTTGTGGGGGAGACCTGGATCACACCATGACAAGTGGGAAGCAAATTTTCCCCCCTCGCTAATCATGGATCGCATGCATTTTCAGAAAGAATGTTCTTGTATTGAGTGAAATCTGCCCCCCCCCTTTCTACATTGATGATGGTTCTGCCACTTAGAGAAACCAACAGCAATGATAGTGTTTTGTCTGCTCCTCCCCTTCATCTCTACTGAAATTGTCAAGGCCTGGCACTTCCTGTTTTGATGGTGGACTCCTCATATGATTTCTCTGTGTCTGTCTTCCCTGCCAAATAATTTCCTAAAGACAAAAATCATGGTTTGGCTAGGGAGATGATGTTAGGTGGTGGCTTATGAAAAGACCCAATGGGAAAGACTCCATCCATCAGGCTCTAGAGGTTTCTTTCCAGGGACAGTAGTAGTAAGCCTAAAATACTGTTGGGAGATTTAGTGCCATGTAATTAGTACCTGAGTAGAGGCTCCTGAAGTTTAGATCTCAGAATTCAAAAATGCCCTTCCCTTATCTGAAATAACTGGTTAACTATTAGGAATATAAAGTGCTTGGCCCTAATGTTCTCTTTGAGTTAAGGTGATATATTGTAAAGAACACAATTCAGAGAAAATATCTAGTATTTCCAGTCTTACTGTGATAATGACATGCTCTGTGACCTTGGGTAATTCACTGGAATTCTCTGGTTGAATATCTTTCTCAGCACTGGCTGCATGAGGTGATGTCTACTGTCTCTTGTCATTGTAAAATCCTCATGTATTGTAGAACTTCAAGGCTCTGTGAAGGACTCACTACATCCTTTATAAACTCTGAGTTACTTCATTACCATCCCCACACAGCACAATATGTGACATCCTATGAACCGGTCTGCCTCATTCACCCCGTTACTGCTCCTCAGGGAGGTCAGAAGCAGGAAGAGGGTCTCTGTTTACTGGCTGACTTGGGGAAGAGTTAGAGGCATCAGAAGTGTTTATCCCAGACCAGCATGAACAAGGAAGACATGCATCATAGTGTGGAGTGTCTGGAAGTATGTCATCACCTGATGAACTGACCTTTTCATGAGGTTCCTCCTATGTGAAACCAGGGCTCATCCTTCATGCTCAAATAAAGCCCATCACCACCAGCATCATCCTCATTACAACAGAGAAATAAGAATGTTTCAAAGAGAGGCAGAGCTGTTATTTCTAAGATTACTGCGGCCCCCATTAAATAGCTGTTATTAACTGTAAGAGAATACAAAGAAAAGTCTGAGAAAACTCCATTTCTTAGCAAGCGATGGACGACTGTGACTTCTGAAATGTCACTTGCATAGAAGGTGGCCCTGAGAGCGTTGATTCCGAAGGGCCAAGCTATGATTTCCTTTGAGACTGCTGCCTCACCGGCAAAATTCACCAGACAGAAATGTGATCACGGAGGATTATGCTGCCATTGTTGGTCACATGCTGGTAGTGATTGTAACAGGACTTGCCAAGCACACACTGACCCTCAGAGTCACCTCGGTTCCCATGGAGATTAACACCATCAACAGTGGGGGCAGCAGCCAGAAGTGCGATCGGTGTTGGACAGCGAGAGAAAAATGACTGCACGATCCTCTGGAAATGTAGCAATTGGGATAAAAAAGGAGCTTGGGGGAGGTGGTGTAGCTCAGGAGAGAAAATGACTTGTAATGGCATAGCAACCAACCTAGCTCTTCCTGCAAATGGCTGGGGAAAAAGTGTGGCTCCTGGCAGATAGGGTACAGCCGACTTTTATATATGTGTTTATTTCTTGTGAGCTCTCTCCTCATTTCATAGCTTATCTCTGTGTGAGAGTCAGTCCAGGGGTCGTGTAGACTCCACTTGGGCTGCACATGTAATTAACATGCTTAGGGGTGGGATGGGCAGAGATGATGTCACCAGGTCACCATGTCCTGGTAGATTTTAATCTCCCTCTGGATAAAACATTTGTACTTTTATTCAAAGAAAACCATGCCTTCAGTTACATCTCTTATTGAGAGATTTTATGTAGTTTTATAAGGAACTTGGGTTTCTGAAAGTTGCAGTGTGTGTGCTTGTGTGTGTGATGGGTTAACCATGCCTCAGTCCTTTACAACTGGATCTACCTGTCCATTTTCCAAAAGCAACAGTGATTATCGTTTGGGTGCTCGATTCTGTTCTCTCTCCCATATGGAGAGAGGCACAAGTACAGAGATACATGCATTTTACAAATTCACTGTGCATGAATCAGGCCTGCTCAGATGAATCAGGGCTTGTAAGGTGAGCTGCACTCTTCCTGTCTCGTTCTTATCAGTTGTGGAAAAATACCTATTAGTTGCTGAATGATCAAACAGATGTAAGCGGAGTAGCTGGTTCCTAGCAAAATCAGATTAAATTGTGTCAAAAGAAACTGAGCTGAAATGACATGTTACCCTGGAAGAGAAAGAAGATAATGGTTTTCAAAGGAATGGCAAAGTAGTTTTGCAGAAAATGAGAGTTAATAAGATATCCGGAAATGGAAAAACATACCATTATTCTTTCAAATGTTAGTTGTTGGCAACAGTTGTGTCTAGCTAGACAGGTAATTTGCATAGGGGAAAGTCAACAGAGCCACAGCCTCAGCTGGGTCATCACCTATGAGGTCATGGGCAGATCTGCCAGGTTTATTGGGCCTCATTTTATTCATAGTTTATTCATCTCTAAAATGACCCATGAGATCCTCAGGCTTTGAGGATAGCACTTGGGGGTCACTGTGGAGGACGAGATGGTGGTGATGTTGATGATAGTGATGATGTCAGTGATGATGGCATAGGCCGATGACATCATGGTCATCACCTTAGTCTCCTGACACCCACGGTTCACAAGCCAGAGACCCCAAAAGAGTTGAGGTTAAGACTAATGTCTCAGGTCAGCTCAAGATGGCCCCACAGGAACTTGTGACTAGAGAGAGGTCCAGCCTCTTCGTGCTTTTCAGGATTTTGACAGACTAGATATGGCCCATCACATTAAGGAAGGAGATTTCAAATGCTAATTTGATCCGGAGAAACCCTTACATATATACCCATAATAATGTTTGACCAAATATCTGAGTTCTTCATGGCCTAGTCATGTCGATACATAAAGTTAACCAGGACAGTCAAGATTCATACGGGATTTTCCCCTTCATTGCAAATTCTGAGATTTTGCAAAGGAAACTTTATCTTAAAAGTGCTTTTCAAAACCTTGCTTTTTATAAAGATTCTGACTCAAAGGACGCTCGCCGTGTTATCTGGGAAAGCTTATGCTGTGGGAATGGCAAGATACTTTTCTCTGACGTTCCCCAAAGTCTGCTCTAAGGACCTTCCATCTTGTTTCCTGCATTGTGTTTATCAGAGAGGCTGTTGGGCATGGTGCTTAAGAGTTCACTGTCTCAAGGTCATACTCATTTTCCTTCTCTGCCTCTTGTCAGCTGTGTGTCCTTGGGCAAGTCACTGAACTTGTCTGTTTCAGTTTCCATACCTCAGCTTTCTCTCAGTGTCTAAATGATGGGGTTGTTGTGAGGATGACATGTATGAATCCATGTGAAGTACATTGAACAATACCAACCTGGCACAAAATACACTTTCCATAACAATCAGTTACTAATTAATGTACATCTTACTGGAAAATTCAGAGTTTAGGATGTGATCACATTTTAGCCCTTCTTCATTTCTAAATTGATCTGCTGTGAAATTTACCAGAGAAATATTATTCACTTAACGGTGCTTTTGTAGGCGTTGGCTCATCTTTGGGCTTTATTCTTAAATCTTGTAAAGAGCGTGTGCCTCTGCTCCTCTGTGTGTGTGTGTGTGTGTGTGTGTGTGTGTGTGTGTGTGTGTGTGTGTGTGTGTGTGTGGTGTGTGTGTACACCTTTACAAGCCTCTTCTACTGAACGCCGATACCACCATCCGACCACCAGATGGCACAGTGCTCCTGCGCTTGTTTGCAGCTTTCAGCAGCCCAGGGAATTTGGACCAACATCCAATCCTCTCATCTCTCTCCCTGTAGAGAGCACCTAGCAGGAGACTTCCTATGCAGTCAAGTACTTGTCACTAGTTTTTGCTTGTGATTTCATAGGCGCTACAATAAAAACTAAAGTCGCTTGACTTTTAATTACCCCCTCCAGTATTTTACTCTAATCTAAATCTGACCCTTTCAAGGACACATTTTGTTGATTGCTTCTTACAGCTGAAGGACAGCCTTAGTGTGCAAGAGATGGTTCCCTGTCTCTGTAGGCAGGCAATCTTACTGAAAACAGACGACACACAACCACAACCACCCAGGCTTCAGTCTCCTGGACGAAGCAGGAGGGGGAATCCACCTTCAATGTCCCCTGTCCTCACTGGTCTCATCCAGACGTCTGGGACCAACCCATGCCCCTGCTACAGTCTTACCTGCTGGTCCCTGACCCTCACCCATCCCCTCACCACCACTCAGCTGTGGCTGAACTCTAGAGGATCTTCTAATTTGCTGACTCTTATCTGTTACAGACCCAGTCCTTACAGATCATTACACAGGCATATTACCCTGACAAAGGAACACATTTAACTTTTATCCCAATTACTGATCATCTCAGAAACTGAGGGGTAGGGTTTTCTGCATAAAGACTCTCGTCTGTTAACTTTTCTCATGGGCTACTCTTTGGCAAGAAATTTGTATTGTGGGAAAATAATTGATCAAAAAAGACAAATTCAAAGGAAGTGATCGTGTGTGGGTATGTTTGTGCTCATTGCATAATATCCCCTCCCAACGTGAGCCCAGGTCTGACATAGTTTAGTCTCTGTCATGCGCTCACCAAAGTTTGGCCCCTGTCCTCAGCCCACTTCTTGGGTGCAGAGGCAGGGGGGCTTCCTGGACTGTATGAGGTGGTCCCGGTGTGATGGACCTGGTGGGATGCTATGAGCTGGTATTATTAGCTCCTTCCTGGAAGAAGCTGCGGTTGGCTCCACTCCTCCTCTTCTCGTGAACCGCTGGAAATCTGCTGGGAGCTTTCTGGCATCTTTCTAAACCCCTTTATTCCAAATGTGCTCCAAGCTTCTCTCTCTGGAGTCCTCAGTCATGTTACACTATGATCCAGCTTGGAGTTTGGAACCATTTCTCTGACTTACCAGCTTCCCTATCAATAATGCTTAAATCCCCTGAACTCTTACGACTCCAGAGGCTCTGAATGGTAACACTTCCAATCACCTTTAAGACATTTTGGGGGGTCAGTAAAGGCTTCCTTGGGTTGCCCTCCCACAGCCAAGAATGGCTGTTCCTCGTGTTTTCACCTGCAGCTCTCTATCTGCCACAGATGTCTGTTAGAAATATTAATTGGGTACTTTTTTTTAACCTCTCTGCCTTCTCATTCCTGTCCTGAACATTTTTAATGCACTTCATTCAGAGTGCTCAAAGCAGTTTGTGGTCTTGGAAATATGGTTAAAGGTGTTTGCTTGCAAAGCCTGATGGTCCAGGTTCAATTCCCAAACCACCCCCTAAGCTGGATGCAAAAAGTGGTGCATGCATCTGGCATTTTTTGGAAGAGGTAAGAGGTCATGGTGTGTGTGTGTGCATGTTGTGTGCAAAATAATAAGCCCACAATTTATAATCCTGTCACCTGATGATTTCTTTACCTGTTTATCTTGTATCTTCTCACCTAAATGAGTGGAAACCTTGTTTTTCATAATGGTCCTGTGATATTCTGACAAGGCTATGTTTCAGAGCACCCCTCCTAGCTTCCCGAGGAGCTAAAAGAATGCACATCATTCTTTTAATTCCTTGGGATTTTTCATGTCCTAAAGTCTCAAGTCAGAAAGTTACAAACTGATGGCAATGGGGAAAATTGATGACTATTTATTGAGTATATATTATATGAAAGACATTTCAGCTATAATATCTCTGTTTCTTGGATTTTGATGGGGTGGTCCTACTATTTAATTTTATGGAGGAGAAAGGCGAGGTGAAATCATTGATCCAAAGGTGTAGAGAACTGGTTCATAGCTCACATTTATTTATTCTCAGAGCTCATACTTGTTTTATGATTCCGGGTTACGTCATCATCACACTATGCTCACATTTTCCCCTCCCTGACTCTGAAGATATTATTAATGTCTGCAACATGGGCACAGTGACACTTCAATAACTGTGGCATTTGCTTGTATAGTTTCTATCCTGAGGGGGAAACATGTTTTTTTTTTTAATTAATAAAGCAACTGTGATGCCTTCAAAAAATTTCAAACTATAAAATAGCTTGTAGGCTGCTCCACATGTAGAAGGAAGGATGATTCTTCTTCAAGTTCAGAGGATCTGACCCATCCTTGACTGAGTCCCCAATTTCTTCTGGATTTTGGAAATAGTCCCCCACAAACAAATGAATGTGTTCTCAGTGATTGATCCTCAGCTGATGGCAATTCGGGAATTAGAACCTCCCTAGAGCTGTGTTGTTGGGGGCGGGTTTATGGGAGTTATAAGCCAGCTTCCCCTTGCCAGTATTTGGCACACCTTCCTGCCGCTGTTTGCAGTGCTGTGGCAGAGGTGATGTCCACCCTCTGCTCATGCCATCGTCTTCCCTGCCAGGATGGAGTCTCCCCTCGAGTCCATAAGCCTAATAAACCCATTCCTCCACAAGCTGCTTTAGCTTGGGTTCTTTCTGTGCAGCAACTAAAAAGCTAACACATCAGAAAGCATAGACACTCCTGGTATGATGTCTTTCAGAGGAAGCACGGTAACCCTGGGCAAGAGAAGAGCTTTCCAGACACTCCCTACCAGTGCTTCAACCCTGGGAGCAGCCACTCCCATGATCCTTGAAGAGGCTAGAATGAATGGGATGGCAGCACTCAGCAGCAGCAAGTGAGTTCCCTGAGGAGACAGCAGCAGCAGCAACGTTTTCATTATCAGGACAAAACACTTAGTCAGAAGCAGCTTACCCAGGGTTGATTTGCAGCTTAAGGTTTCCAGGGGAATTTCTTCACTGTGGAGAGCACACAGCAGGATGTCACAACTTTTGATCAGCAGGGGGAAAGAGAGAGAGAGAGAGAGAGAGAGAGAGAGAGAGAGAGAGAGAGAGAGAGAGAGAGAGAGAGAGAGAGAGAGAGAGAATTCTGAACACCCAGTGGAGATACTGCTCTAATAAATCTCAAGGCCTGCTCCAAGTGACACACACCTCCTCCAGCAAGACCCCACCTCGCAAAGGCTCTGTAAGCTGAGGAAAAATATGAGGCTTAATGACAACACATGAGGCTCCGGGGACATTTCTTCACAAACTAATGAGGCTCTGGAGACATTTTACATCCAAGCCATCATGCTACTGGGCAGACACAGAAGCCATCACAGAACTGGCAGCCATCCCTTAGGGACCTGTGCCAAGCAAAAGGCGCAGTGACCTCTGGTAGACGCAGGAGCTCTCTGACCAATGGGCTTTGTGCATGAGCCAAAAGACAGCCTTGGAGACCTAGGAGACATAGTGTTTTCATAGGATGGATCCTTTAGTAGTGAGTGCTTGTGTGGGACCTGGATTATCTATTTCCGCTTTCTTGGATGTGTGAGAGGAGTGGATGAGATGGTGTGTATGAGTCACATGCTCAATGTCAGCACAGGGATCCAGCAGTCTTTCTGCTTCCTTATTCTCTTGGAAAGAGTGTAAAGTCCCCTGTCTAAAATATGTATTTTAGGGGGAATAATAAGAAAGAAACGCAGGTCCAGTGAAGGGGGATGGGGGACAAAGAAGGGTAAAAGGGTAGTGGGAGCGGATTATATAAATTTTAAAATAAAATTTTATAAAATTTATAAGCACACCAAAGTATCTTGCCACTGCAAATGAACTCCAGATGCATTTGTCACTTTGCGTATCTGGCTTTAGGTGGGTTCTGGGGAATTGAACCCAGGCCATCAGGCTTTGTGAGCAAATGACTTTAACTGCTGAGCCATCTCTCCAACCAAGTTTTAAATTTTAATAGGAAAACTGGTAAGATATGTAAATAAATATTGGCAGAAAACATAGGATTTTATCAAGGGAATGAGAAAATATGATATTGAAATGGCCTCTTTGGGATTGCTTTCATCACAGTTATACTTTGAAAAAAATGTGATATCCCTTTGAGGAAGACAGAACAGTTTGCACATCTTATTAAGAACCTGAAGTTAGAAGCCCAGTGGATATTTTCTGCATTGCAGGGGTCCACAGGAACACTGAGGCTGAACGTTTGTACCTGGGCTATTTTGAGTGTTCTGAATGCCTAACCTTTAATCCCATTAGGTGTGTAATTTTATCATCTCCATTTCACACACAAGAGAAAATGCTAAAAGGTTAGGTAATGTTTCCAAGGCCAAACAGCAAGTGGTAGGGCCTAGTTAGTCTCTATTGAGACAGGGCTGCATGCAGAGTCCCCGCCTTGGCCACTTGTCTAACTCTAGAACACTCAGACCCGAAAGCTGATGCTGACTCCCATACTTCCTTCAGGGGAGGCACCTGGCAGGGTGTGTACCCAGCATCACTAAGTCCTGGGCACAGTACTCAGCACAGTTTCGATGAGCACAGAGCAGAGCCTGAGAGCCATGGCGCTACCCTAGAGTCTCCAAGATGTGATCCTTTTCCCAAACAAGGTCGTCCATGAAAGCACTCCAGCTAAAAGGGATGTAGTAACTGAGAGAACTGAAAGACTCATTTTGTGCTTTTATGGATCTAAAAATGCACAGTTAGGGGATAACTGTGTGGGTAGTTTCAAACTCATAGATTTCCCTTTATGGGGACCAGTGGGAGACGTGTCTCTAAGAGCTTAGTGCCTGACAACACTGTTTTCTTGGGCAACAGGCACAGTTATTTTCTGTAGAATGTACTTCCCATATAAACTAAGTGTTCTCTTAGCTTTGTCTGCCAAGAGCCGTATTGGGGCTGCTCGCATTATAATGGGGTGCAATCTCTGTGTGAGCAGGTTTCCTGCTGGTCTCTGTTTCATCTTGGCTATTGTTTCTTTGATATATTTACTTTTTATTTTTTACATCTATTTGCTTCCGTTCTTGCTGGTAGACTGAAATCTATAGTAGGGGGTACAGTAAGTGAGTTTGGGGCTACATTCCCTTAGGAGAGGATCAAGGAGCCCCTTGCAAACCCCGTTCTTCATGCAGAACGAGACCTGATGCACCAGGCAAAGTGTGATGCAGGGTGTCCTGCTTGCTGGGAGAGAGAATGCCTTTCTGCTCTTTGAGGGGAAAAAAAAGCCTTGTTATTCTGAGGGCTGATTGATAGATTACATCCTGCCAGTTCTGCTGTGAAGACCATCATCTCGACACATTTAATATCACATTTGGTCCACTGAGGACAGGCTGGAGTTTGGTAAAATCTTAGCTGAAAGGGAAAGCCTACCTCATGGTAGGGCAGCCAGGAAAGTCTATTAAAGCAGGGAAGCAGGTGGCCCTATCGGAAGTCAAGATCAGGCCACCTGCCTGTAATCCCCTGGGTCGAGTCTGTTCCCTTTATGTGCCATGAAGTAACGCATTGAACATCTGCCAGATGTGGGACTTGGCATCTATTTTCACTGGAGAGGAAAGGAACGTACAGAAAAAAAGTCTCTGGAGATTTCCATCCTGTTTAGTCTCTATGACAACCTTAAATGATAATCACTTCTAATTGTGTTTACCTGTAATATAGAGATCAAAAAATAAACTTTCTTAGAGGTTAAGGGTCTTTCTCAAGGCTGGAGAAAGACTGGGGTGAGGAATCGGGTGGCCATGACCCTGAGTGTGAGACCACCAAGCTCCCATTACTCGATTCTCTAATAGGAGGATAAGGCAGTTCGCTACAACACCAAAGTTACCAGAGACAGGAACGAAGAGGGAAGTCACCACTGTAGCCCTGCGAGGTGATGCGATCTATGTACAGGAAGTCTACTCTTTGTCAGCCTCTCAAAGGTCTTTGAGGTGACTTGTATATTGATTGACAGAGTATGCTGTGATCAAAGGAAGTCACCCACAGACTACAGCAGCCATTAGTGTGGCCAGAGGACAATGGCCTCTCTCTGAATTGCCTTCTTCTGACTGGGTTAGGAACCCATCAGTCCAGGGAAGAGGATGGGACACTTTTTTTTCTGATGTGGTATTAATAATTTAGGAGCTTAGGGCATGGGGTAGTTTCAAAATCCACAGTGTGAAAAATGTCTATAGTTTTATTTTCTAAAAAGATGTAGTAGAGATCCTGCTATCCCTCTGAGAAAGCTCAGGGCTTAACTGCTATCATTGACCTTGGCCTTTCAGAATCCTCCGTGGTAGCTGTGGAGAAAGGAGAGCCTATATCATCCATCCTGGATTAGAGTGGTCTCTGTAAGTCTTAGAGGGCACCTTGATGTGCCTGTGGTCCACTTCACCGCATGGGGTGAGGAGAACACCTGTGTGCCAGGGGGTCAGGAACTAGATAAACAATGCAAGCAGTGTGTTTACAGATATGCAAATAGGCATGCAAATTAGACTCCTGTCAGCTTCATTTAGAATGTAATTTAAAATTAATTAAAAATTAAGAGGTAAATTAGAAGCTAACATTCAACACCATATGGGAAAATATACATATTTATCAGAATGTCATGTATGTATGCCACACGCATGGGAACTAATTGTGCAAAAGCTACTCCGTCTTGATGCTTCATAAAACCAATGTACAAAGGAGACTCAATATGGTCCAAGGATGATTCCACGAATTACAATTCATACTAATTTACGGAATAAATGTATGTTTCACATGCATTAAATTCTCTGGAAACAAGTAACAAAGGACACGGAGTTTTACAATTGGAAACTGAAGTGATTAATCAGGTAGAGTTTACCTCCATATGTTATAAAATATTTGGGAAACTCATTTTTCTCCAATGGGGTCACTGAGCACATTCACCCTGGCAGGCCCCTTGCATATTGTTAATATTCGATCTATACTTGGAAAGTAATGATTCGCCTCTCTCAGCCACTGAGGAGTTCTGGGTGATTAATGAGTTAATGGCTGCGTCCACACAAGGCCAAAACAACTCATTGAAAAGTGAAAAATTCAATCACTCCACTGACTGTTTTGTCTACAAAACAACCAAACAACCTCCATGATTGATTTTCTTCTCACTGAATTGATTGCTATTTTTTGGCAACTTCATTGATTTAACCAATTGTTGGACACGGCTAGAGTGTGGCCTGACTCCTCTTGTGAAGGTTGTAAGCATGTTTTTTTTTTTTTTTTTTTTTTTTTTTTTTTTTTTTTTTTTTTTTTTTTTTTTTTAGAGAAATAAATGTATCGATAACTAAGGTTAGTATAAAAAAAGGTATTGACAGCTAAAGGTTAGTATATTTCTATACTAACCTTTTCTTCATCTCTAAAAGTACATGTAAGCCAAGATCCAACATGTGATGCTCATGTTGGAAAATTAGAGTTATTCCACATTTTGATTTTCTGGGGAAAAAATTTAGTATTTTTAAATTAAAAATTTTGAGACAGGGTCTTGCTATGCAGTCCAGGTTTGCCTCAAACTCAAGGTAATCCTCCTGCTTTTGCCTCCTGAGTCTTCAGTCACCATGCCCAACTAAAATATTGAATTTTAGTATCGATATGCAGATAGTTCTTTCAAAATAATGAGAGGTAAAATATTTTTATTTTGCTGCAGAATTCAGAGACAAAGGGGATCAGAAATCAGCCAGAATAGCATGACCTGCAGAGCAGAAAGAGGAAAATCAACCAGGAGTTAGGAAGCCTACCCCGAGAGGTTCGATGGTCAGTGTCAAATCAGGTGTGGGAAGTGAGGGGATGGAGATCAAGCGGGTGGGGAGACACATGTTCTTGGCTAAAGTACAGATATCCACCCCGACCTTGGACAACCGAATATTCCGATAAAAATAGCTTTTTGGGTTTATCTCTGTTCTCTTTGATTGCTTTGTTTAAAAAAATACTATTGAACTTTGGCTAAGGTCATGAGCATTATTTATCAAAATGTGCCAGTGGAGAGCAGGTAACTGGACACTTCTTGGAGCCAATAAACTTTTGGAAAGAAAAGCAGGCAAGGTGTGTTGTGGTGCCTTTTATTCACTCCAGTCCACAAGTGTGCAAAGGACAAGGTAAAACTCTCATTATTTGGCTAAAGCAAATGCAAGCCTATTTTAAAGATACAATTTATGGGAACTCACTATCACAGAGCAGAAATAAGCCCAGGTGATCTCTTATCCACCCCTTTTAAATTACAGATGAATTTGAGGCTGTGGAGAAGGCAGAGTGGATGGCCCACCAATGGTTTTGATGCTTCTTGGGGGCTGAAGGCCCAGGAGATAATTCCATATTTCTTGACCACAGAGCAGGCTGTGTCTGTGTCTGTGTGTGTATGAGAGAGAGAGAGAGAGAGAGAGAGAGAGAGAGAGACAGAGAGAGAGACAGAGAGACAGAGAGAGACAGAGAGAGAGTGTGTGAGAGAGAATTCTTAAAGATTATAACAAAAAGGTGGGAATCTATTTTAAGACCCTCATCTGAATTGAGATTGAAGTGGACAGAGGGTCTTAGGCTGCAGCCTAAGAATGTTAAGCCCCTTCCTAGTGTGACAGGGACAGGCATCTGCAGGGACCACCCCTCCCCTTCCACCCCTCCCCTTGAGTGGGAGGTGTCTAGCTAGAGCTACAACCTAGGGGCTAAAACTGATTGGTCAAATATGAACCAATCAGCTGTCTCTCTGACTCACCTGGGGAAAACTTAAATTAACTTCCCTAGAAGAAGCCGGCCTCTCCCCCACATGGCCAGGCAGCAGAAGGATCTCTTACTCTCCAGGCCTTAGGAAGGTAAGGCCTTCCCCCACCCCAGCTAATGGGAGCAGGTTCCAGACTTTTTCCCTCATGAATCTCTCTTTCTCATGATGATGGGAGCTCTCTATTATCTTTTCTTCTGCTGCTTATTTAGTTGAACAATTTAAGTTCTGTTAAGCTCTCTATGTTTTCTCAACACACTGGTGGCTGGAGAACTCTGTACTTCCCATGTTTCCCTAAATAATATGATATTACGAACCTCACAGACCACAGGGTGACTGGGAGGCTTCCCCATCCAATTCCCCTTTTCCTAAATTAATCCAGAATAATAAGACTTATTTCTGTCCCTGTGTGTAATTCTTTTGCATTAGAGGACATGAACTCAGGGAGGGGTGGAATTCAACAGTAAAAACCAAATATAACTGTGCCAAGGTTTCCCCATATCACTAGGTTGCCAAAAAATATGTTACAAGCCACGTTTAATCTGCATAGACTGAGCAGCTTCCAGGAGAGTTTACTGTCCTGAAAGAAGTCCCTGGCCGATCTGAGGAGTGAACTGTGAAAGGATGTGATGAGCTTTTGTTGTGCCAGATTTCGGGGTCCCCAAAGACCACTCAGGAGTCGAAGTGATGCAATCACATTAGGGTCTTTATTGCAAGCTCCAGCCAAGTCTCTCAGCCTTCACCGACACAGTGGATCAGAGAGGAGAACCTGAGCCCAGAATGAGCAGGGTTTTTATAGGGATTTAAGCAGGGGTAAGGGGTTTCCAACTTGGCAGTTACATGATTGGTTGACATTTAGCAATCATTTAGCAAGCATCAAAAATGTATTTTGGCTCTGTGTATTGAGCTGATACCACAACATCTTGACCTCACACAGTGCTGTGTAAGCTAAAGAAATGGGTACAAGGGCAAAACTGAGTACGTGGCAATCGTGTAGTTTCAAAGTCTTCAAACAACATACATGAGTCAAAATAACTTTTCAGAACACAAGCAATTTCCCCAAACATGCTTATCAATTATTCCTGCACTTGGGTTGCCCTGCTTGTTGCCCAGGGCGACACTCTAACCTACTATAAACTATTTTCCGTCTTATCTTCAAGGACTCCTTTCAGCAAGGTTTATTTTAAAATGGCTGTGCTTATGCTAAGACCATGTTATACTTTATTGGGGTCTCATTCTCACACTTCAGAGTTTGGAATTTGCCTTGGTGTTGGAGATAGTCTCAAAGTAAGAGATATTCCACCTCTGGAGGAAAAAGAATTAGAGATTTTTCTTTAAAAAGCCGGATCTGTAAGTGCTATGGCACTGGGGTTAAAGGGAAGGCAGAGGTGGCTCCCACACAGGTGAAGTCAGAAAGGACAGCCAGCCCAGGCCAAGTTTGCACATGGAAACACTTATGCCAGACAGAAGGTAAAAGGTCAGATGTGCATTTGACTCAATGTGTTTTCACAGAGTGTTGACATTCCTCTGCCACCTCTTTGAGGAGAATTGACAGCTTGTCAGTAGGCATTGCGCTTCTGGGGTGGCGTGATGCATTCTTATGCAGCAGGCATGGCTGAGGTATTGGCCACCATCTGCCTCAGCCAACAGCAAATACAACAAGGCAGGGACCATTTATTTCAGGGTAGAAACAGCTTTTAACCATAGAATTCCCTCATGGGCCATGGCTACCTAAGTTCCTTAAACCCTGAATTTTCCCAGGATTCCAACATGGCTTCTGTAGGGAAGGGAAAAGGAAGGAAAAAAACCAGGCAATGTAGACTGGGGGTCAGGGAGCTGTAGATGGGGTCACGTTCCAGTTCAGGGAACTTTCTGTTCTCAAGAGAAAGTGTACAGCAGTAGAGAAGTCAAGATGGCCAGATGTGAATGTCCTGTTATTTTATTTATTTATTT